>OZ025257.1:40875424-40947230 GCA_964019135.1 Arenicola marina | reverse complement strand
ATGACTGAGCCCCCTCTATACTTTGGCCTTCTTCCGCTAGGTGGCGTCGCCGGTGGCGCAGCTTGCTAAGCGACACCATGCGGCAGAATGTGGATTCGGCTCTCGATTTAATTTATAATGATTAATTTTTGCATTAATAATTAATTAATTATTGAAAAAGTACAATTGATTTGCAAGCCACGACGGCACGCTTTTTTTTGTCACAATCCGACGATTCACTTTAAAATTTGGCAAATGACGTTTTATCCCCAGACGAGACCAGCCACGTATGGCGTGTTCTGGTCCGGGATCGGCCTGTATATGGTGACCTGAGTAACATCTCATTCAGAATTAAGAGTCCATCATTACTAATCGATGACTGAGCGTTATTTTACGAGCAAGGACAATCGGATTTGTTTCTTTTACAAACTTTATGAAGACGGCTATCAACGACTGACTTAACGCGACAACGAACTTATATTCGGGGTAAATCTAAGCAGCAATGCCAGGGTCAAGCATCACCCATCTGCATTAATTCATTTAGAAAGGTTGAAAGCAAAATTGACTTACATATATGCAGCAACTGACTTTTAATCATTCATTTTCCCGCCCTATATATGTGACATTAGTATGTGTATGGGCCACTGCTATGGCTATGAACAAGGCAGACATTTTCTAGAGGTATAAGCGCGCTTGCTGCACATCATGTAGAGGGCTATGACCAAAGCAGACGTGTTCTAGAGGCGTACGCGCGCTCGTTGTTCGTTGTACGCCATATAGAGGACTATGGGCGAGGAAGACATTTTGTAGAGGTAAAAGCGCACTCGCTGCACATCATGTAGAGGGCTGTGAGCAAGGCAGACATTTTCTAGAGACACAAGCGCGCTCGCTGTACGTCAACCCGCACGCCCCATAAGGAACCATGTCACAACGGCTAACCGACGGCCACTTATATTGCCTCTACGATGTGCTTGTGGCGCTATCTTATCAGAACGTTCGCCAGCGGAAGTGGCATGTGGAGTAGAACCACTTCGCTCCAATGAGATAAGCTGTCACGGCCTTACATTATGGGCGATAATACCCGATAATACCCGATACTAATTAAGTTGTAGGTTTCGAGTCGCTGATATACATGTTTATATGCCCGGGTATATTGTATGTGAGGTTTTATGGAGAAAGGCCCTGGCACATAAGAAGCATTTTTTTATATGAAACAAGATGTGAAATTCGTGATGTCGCTACCGGGAGCAGGGGCAAGGGGCAGATCAAGGAATTTGGCAAGGGGGGGGGGGGGGGTGCGACCGGAGTGGGTTGTGTCTACAAAATGTTACTTTACGCTGTATTTCGTCGGAAAACCTTTTACACTTCCCAAATGGGGAAACCCTAACCCCCTAGACCCGCCCCTGGGGAATCAAACCGATGTATATATCTACTCACCACAGATTTCATTAGTTTGTCACTTCTACGCATGGGGACATGCAAGGCTAGCATTCTGATGACGAATGGCGCCTGTCGGCCCTACTACAACTCCTCGAAGTTTCGAGTTAGAGATGTTGAATATTGTTAAAGATAATGAAACTTTAACAGTTGTTCTCACCGAAGTAACGTTTACAATTGACGGTTGATCCACGATTCCTTTCACACAACTTCGTAATGGCTGCCAAAAAATGGTTCTGCATGGCAATGCACACTGACAGAAAAGCCATATACGTCATGTTTCTGGGATGATAAGCTAATGGAGTTTCGGCGCCTTGACCATCCCATATCTATCTGGACCCGTACGTACGTAATGGCCGGGGCCGAATATATCACCCTCGCATAGGACATTGGCATGAAACTGGGCGAAATTTTCGACCTCGGTGTTTCGATCTTACGGGTCCGTATGCATACTCCCCTCGTAAGTTACGCACGAAAAGTGCATTTTCGTCTTAGCCTCACCAGCTCTTTAAGGTGGTGCATACGATTAAAAAGTCCTCTTCAATATAATTTTAGCACTTTTTTCATTCAGAAAATCCCTTTCTTGTGTGACTACTTATCTATTTTGAACGCGATAGTCGGTCGACAAATCTTCCACTTAGCGCTAAGTCTAGTGGCGTAGCGTAAGTGGTGATTATGAGTACGGCCCCCTGCAGGTCATTGCTACTACGCATTGGTATCTGACTATGTCAGCAGCATCTGCCCAGTGCTGCGGAGATCTGCCCAGTGCTGCGGAGATCTGCCCAGTGCTGCGGAGAACTGCCCTATTGTTACCGTGATCCGCCAGTAGCAGCCATAATACTTCCATATTCCTGCCTACCGATATACGTCCATTGCTGAAGGTATATGCCCCGTTAAATCCTGATCTATCATTTGCTACTAGGATCCGCTCATAGCTACTAGGATCCGCTCATAGCTACTAGGATCCACTCATAGCTACTGGAATCCGCTCATAGCTACCGGGCTCCTCTCATATCTATCGAGAATCCTTTGTCTACCGGGATGTCCCCATAGCTACCGTGACCCCCTATTTCTGACAGACCCCGGGCCCTTCTTTGCTGTCGCTAGGACCCGCCCCTCGTTGCAGCCTCCCCCCCCCCACTACCCGTCTACCCGTCAGCTTGCCCGCACAATTAGCCTCCATAGCGGACGCCTGGTCGCCAAACCCAGTCAGAAACTTCCTTCGTCGCACATGTGACCTCTGCCTGACCCCCACCTATATATAAAACGGGCGAATTAACCCTATATGGGGCGCTATTCCTGACAAGGCGCACTCTCGTGTGTTGTTGATTGGCCTCACCGCTAGGGGTCTGACAGAAGAAGCTTCCCCGTGAAATCCGTGTCTTAGGGAGACCGACCGCAGCCCAAAAAAGTGTAACAATGGTGTGCGACATCGTTATGATAGATCTGAATTCTATATCATGGAGCACCCTTTTCGATGTCGATGAGGTGTGCTTCAGGTATATTTCTGACTGCCATATATGAAGGCTAGGTCAGCGGGGACGGGCGCGGCGGGGCTTGGGGGAGGGGCGGGGGGTGCTGGTCGTGTGAGGTTCAGAAACTCTTGGTGTCTACCCTCTTCCTGGCCCCTCATCGCCCCTTCACCCTTTACCCCCCCCCCCCCTCATCGGCCCCGCTCGCCCCCCCTCACCCTACCATATTGCCCCTCTCCCCCTCGCCCTACTCACCCTGCCCCTTCACCCTCCCCCCTCCCAGCACCCTCTCCCCCTCCCCTCCCTCACCCCCCACCCCTCCCCGCACCCCCTCCCCCTCCCCTCCCTCACCCCCCCTCCCTCCCCTTCACATCCGCCAAGAGCCCGCTTGGTGACCCCCGTGATACGAGACCACCAAGACTGACTGCCAGGGCTGCTCAGCTCAACAACCCTCTCCATAGTGATAAACTAACCCCAGGGGGCGCCAGGGAAGGTCCCCCCCCCCCCCTATACTGCACACCCTCACCAGCCCCAGCCCCGACCCCACTCGCCTACCCCGTCACACTTACACCCCCTCACCCTTAGCCGCCCCCCTTAACCCACTTCCCCCCACACACCCCACACCTAGCCTTCCTCTTCCTCTCACCTGGCGCCAGCCCCCCTCCCACCCCCCCCCCACCATCCGAGAGAACTTTCTGATCAATCTTTCTTTCATAGTGGTAACATTAATCAATAGATGGGCGATAACGGGCCCAGAGCTCCCAGAGATCTCACCTTGATAGAGCTGACCAATGAGAAGATTACCTCGATATGTTGTATATACAGTTCATAAAGCCAACCTCGTGTGCCCACCCTCACCCCCACCCCACCCCGCACACCCTCCTCCCCATCTCTCCCCCTCTCAATGGACAGCCAAGCCCTTCCCTCCCAGGCCCTCCACCCCCATCCCACACACCCTCCCCCTTTCAATGGACAGCCAAGCCCTTCCCTCCCCCTCCCCCCCACCCGACCCGACCCCACCCACTCACCGGATAGTCACCTCTTTGGGCGAATAGATCATATTTGATTTAATATGACGTCGTCACCCGGCGTTATGTGGCTGTAGCTCAGTCTGAGGTCGCTACTTTAGCTCCTTTAGTCCGGGACAGAGTCCGAGACGCCTGCCACTGTCGCCAGGAGGGGGAGCAGGGTACAACGCCTATCGCGACTTCCTCATATAGGACCTTTGAACGACCGGCCCAGCCCAGCCCACAGCCCAGCCCAGCCCAGCCCCCAGGAAAGACGAATATTTATGTCGCTCATGGCGTTCGCAAGTTGGCCGGGTAAGTGATAATCTGATACCTCGGGCAGATTACTTTCGAACTTTGCTTTGTTCCAACGGTTAGCCCACTCTCCGTTTAACGCGGAGGATGACCATCGAGACTTGTTCTGTTATAGGGGTCCCCGCCGACCGACCAGCCCCTAGTCTCCTCCACAGCCCCCTCCTTCCTCCTCTTCTCGGGTCCAGTCTGGCCATGGAGGTTATGGAAACAGTCCGTAACCGGTTTACGGTTCGCTGATTATAGCCCTATATCGGACCAGACTTAGCGACGACCCGGCCTGCGGACTCAATGATCTCCATATGGACTTGTCGCACCGTGATTCGCTGAGTCACGGATCATTGGTTGTATCGGACCTGGCTTTCCTCTCTGCAGATGGACTTTTGCCTTGTTTATGTCCTGTACGTGCGCGCCTCTTCAATGCCAAGAATACGCAGGAGAAATTAGTAGCGCTTAAAAGTCCGAGCAGAGCGGTTATTGCTCATGGTGCGCCAGATCGAGTGATGCCTAAAGAACCCGGATACTTTATTGCCACGACTACAGTTAGGGTAGGGGTCTGGAAGGGGAAAAAGGCGACACGCGACACAAGCATATTTGATAAAACGACATTCGACATTTATGCCCAATTTCCGATATTCAGGATCTAAAAAAGCGACACCGACACAGACAGGGGCATGTTGATTTTTTAAAAAGCGACACTGAACTTAGCCCAAAAGCGACAAAGAACATCATGAAAAATCGACATTCGACACTGAGCATTTTGAAAAACCGACACTGGACCCCCCCACCTCCCCCCTCCCTTGGTTACCGATGTTCTCTCATCGTTTATATCTATGGTTTCTTTGATGGTGCGGATTGCGGGTGGCACTAGTCAGCTAGTCAGAGGAAAGGTTTTTTTGCGCTAAGTTGTCAGTAACATTTACGCAGTGATTAAAAATTAGGTAATTATTCTGGTCCTCTTCCCTTACCTAATATTTCCTTTTATGTAACGGGAATAGTCGTCTTTGAATGAACATGTGTGATATAAAAGACGCCTACATTCCTGTCTGGATCAGAGCAGACTTTCCAACCGCCGAGATGATTTTTTGATCCTTGTTATAAATGCCTGTTGACCTGCTATATAAAAGAACGCATTGCACCGGTGGTTTATGTAAGATAAAAAGGCATCAACAACAAGGTGTCTGTGGACTACTCCGGACAAACAATCCACTGATGCCGGCTGGCGTTACGCCCGAGTGACCTAAGAAGTGACGACCTTGAGGCTGAAGGGGGGGGGGGGGGGGGTTGGCTTGGTGGCCACTGCCTCGTGCAGTCACTTGGCCTTTACTACAGACGAGGTCGCTCTTTACTCGCTCCAAAAGTCGTAAAGTCTAGTCGGAGCAGGCCGTCTCCGTACAGAGCCTGGGTTGGTGGTGGCACAGGTACAGGGCATCCGGTCGCCAGTCGTGGCCCGGGCATCAGTAATTTACGACCACGCAGAGCACTGATCCAGCCTTACAGGTTATAACTACGTCGTCCTGTTTATACTGGGGCCTGGGCTGGTTGCGGTTTATGGGGCGCAGGCCTCCTACCCATGATCATAACTTACACCGAATTTACGGGAATGGCTTATGCTTATACAACAAGCAAGACGCTTCCGTTAAGGCCAAGGGGACTTGTCTTGGTCGTACGCCATTCCTTTAGTTTCCTTGACAATGTTACATGTCGGTAATGGTGTTATCAAGTTGTATTTTAGGAATGAGTGTCATTATTATCGCTTGAAAATAAGTGTTAACATATTTTGCCATCAATGGTGTGATTAAGTAGATAAGATGAGGTGATAAAATATCACCCTGCGATAAATCAAGGCATATGGCCTACTGCGCATGCGCGGCGTGTATGATGTCGCCATCTTCTTGTGGCATTCTTTCTTTTTTCTTTACCAGGAACCAAACCATTCATGGTCCCATTGTATTAATGTAATTCGTGGATCGCAACCACTCAATACGAGAACGCTGTGGATGAAAACGAGCTAAAGTAATAGTCTGTTCATTTTGCTACATTCTAACGGGACGAGACTGATTATGACGTCAAGACTGGGACTTCAATCTCGCGTCCGATAGACCAAGCGAAATGTCTTCTTTTTGTGGTTATATTTGTGACAGTTTTGTGACTTACGTTTGACTTTTCATTTACAACGGTTTTCGAAATTCCTCCATGTTTGACCTCTTTGAGTATTCATGTATCTAACTTTGGATTGGTTGGTTTCCATGTGTTTACGCATGCGCCCCACCTGTGATTGGCTGTTTCCCATGCGCCTCACATGGGATTGGCTGGTTCCCATGCGCCTCATCTTGGATTGGCTGGTTCCCATGTGCCTCACATGGGATTGGCTGGTTCCCATGTGCCTCACATGGGATTGGCTGGTTCCCATGTGCCTCACATGGGATTGGCTGGTCCCCATGCGCCTCACCTGCGATTGGCTGGTTCCCATGTGCCTCACCTGGGATTGGCTGGTTCTCATGCGCCTAACCTGGGATTGGCTGGTTCCCATGTGACTCACCTGGGATTGGCTGGTTTCAATGCGCCTCATTTGGATTGGCTGGTTCCGATTTGCTTCTGGAAATGTACTTTGGATTGGTTGGTTCTAATTTGTATGCACTCCTGCCTCAGTTCGGACTCCTTGGTTTCATTTGGCGGAAGTTAACCTAATCCATTAAACAATCCTTGTTTTGTGTGCTGTGTGAATTTGTGTGTGCGGACAAACTTTTCACTCGCACCTAAATTTCCCGGTAATTCTTTCATTCTTGTAACCTATATGTACCACGCTCTGTATTTTGTACACCTGTTGAACAAATCCTAACGCTGGTATCCTGAACGAAATCTATCTAATACCCACCATACGTCATGGGTGGCAGTATAAAGACATGTAAGATATAATAGAAAAAGAATAGGCAGCCATGTTTGATGTTCACCACTTACTTTTATCTACCGAGTAGCTGCTATTGTATCATGGAGCCTGTCGAGTAGAACTGAATCTTGTCCAGATTCCTCAAATGCCTACTACTACTACTACTACTACTACACTACTAGACAGTTAATGACGACGTCGTTTTGGCCACTATCTACTGTCTGTGTGTATTTACCAATCAATGTTCAAAAGAACTTATAGCTGGTATTATCGCAGGTGACTACTTTAGTTATAAAGGCGTAGATAGATAGTTTATTAATACTTTCAGGCCAGGCCCGTCGTGCAAATGCAGAACTCCAAAATAACATGCAAACGGCTGGAGTGGATCATAAACGTTTATTTTTTAATCAACCCGAACTGTGGCGTTCCCGGGTCGTCCGGCGTGTATCTGATATTATGGCGTCTTCACTTTTCAGTTTTGTTTTGCCTTTTTTTTGCATGACTAGAACGCGCGCTTGGCTGTGAATTGCAGGCCTCGTTGGGGCCGTGGGGGACTAGGGAATTAAGACGGCTAACTGCCGCCACACCTTGAAGTGACGTGTCATTAGTGGCGGTGACACTGACTGTTATGTCGCCGAGGAGGGTGGGGAAAGAAAGAAGTCTTGGGTAGTGGGGAAAGACGTTTTTTCTGGCATCCATCAAGGGTCAGTGTTTGCTCTGCACTGCCGTCTGTCAGCGGCGACGGGGCGGCCAGGGGGGTGGGAGGGGGGCGGTGAGGGTGCGGCGCTGTCTAAACAGCGGTCTGCGACACGCCCACGACCCTCAGGTAGGTCCTAGATCCTGCCATAGGCGGGTTGGAGAAGGGGTGCGGAGGTGGGGGAGAGGTGGATGGGGGTGGGGAGGGTGCATGCATGGGGGGGGGGGTGAGTGTCGGCAGGGAAAAGAAGGTAGGCATGAACTCATAAAGAGGGGAAGAGGGATGGGCGTAGGGGTGATGTTGTGGGGGTGCAGGCTGGGGGGCCGCCCCGTCCCGCCCCGTGACTCTGAATGCGCTGAATGCCCCCCGCCCGCTGCACCGCCCCCCCCACACCCCTCCCTCACCTCCCGAACCGCTGCCGTCGCCATGATCCCAAGAAGACCAACCCCACGAGAGACGCCGCCGCTGGTCGCTGCCTGGCGTAGAGAGGCCGGCAAACTGGGTGGCAGTCCGCTCGCTGGCTCTCCGCGCACCCCCTGGCGGTCACAGCCAGGTAAGGCGCGAGCCGCCGCCCTGATAACGCGCGGAGGAGGTGGGATGTTCAGGGGGAGGGGGTGGTGAATGAGTGGGTTGGGGGGGGGGGGGGGGTTTGCTTGCTCTACGGCGGTAACATTTTGACATTTTTTGCTCTCTCGGGTACCAGTCGGCGCTCGGCGCAGTGTCAACAGAACACCTCAGGATTTATCGGCCAACCTCCTCTCCAGCTGAGCATTGATTTGTCCCGGGGTGACGATCGAGGCCGCGGTGGGGGTGGGGGTGGGGGTGGTCGAGAGGAATAGGGATTGTGGGGGGGGGGGGTGTGGGTGTTCATGGGGCTCTATCCTGGGGGTAACGTCAAGAGGGCCTCTTCACAATCCCTCCATCTACCCCCCCCCCCCCAAACCTCCACCCCCACCTCGCTCACCTGTCCTGTTGGGAGTAAAGCGCATGAAGAGCTGGGGGAGGGAGGGGAGGGGACGGGAGCCGGGCTGGCGATGTCTCATCGAGTGAGTGTGGTGATAACAGAGGTGGAGGGGGTGGGGTGGGGGTGCGAGGGGGTGGGTGGAGGGCGGAGGTGGACTGAGGGGGGTAAGCAGGGTAGTGGGAGCGGCGACCGTGAGAAGGCACCCTACCTGAGCCTGCCTGCCTGCCGACCGCCTGCCTACCTGCCCATGCGCCTCCCGCCCACCCCCACCACCCGGACCAGTCCCAGGGATTCGACTATCTTGATAATCCTCATCGTTATCAACGGCGGGCGGCCCGCCGCGCACGTCCGTGGTGTACAGCCACGGCAGGCTGTGCCTCCGCCCCCCCCCCCCTCGTAGTTTTTTCCCCTAAAAGGACCGTCAACTCAGACTGGGAGTAGGGGCGGGGGAAGGTGGGGGGGGGGGGGGTCACTGTTTGCCATGGCCGCTCAACTCCAAGCTACGCAGCAGTCGTGTGGGTGCTGTGGGTCGCTTACCAGGACAACCTTTCCCAAGTTTTGTTTCATGTATTATTCCATATTTGTCCCGTTTGGTCTGAATAATAAATAATGCATTATATATTGTTTAAATTGATTTCTTATTTATTTAACATTAGGCCAAAAACGTACGCAGGCCGCTCGAAATACTACCACTACTACCAATAATACAAATAGCTTGGTTACAATTTGTTGTCCCTCGTTGGCCAATACTTGTGGTGATTATATATCTACTTGAGATAATAAAAATCACGGCCATATAATCCTTGGCGGCATTTATCGCTTGCCGCGTGTGTTCGTCTTGGTTAATAATTGTAATTAATTGATCTCAGATCATCCTCGATGTGAGATTCTGACGCTCGCCTGTTGGTTCTGTTGAACTGAGATCCTCGTGCGGGTTTTGGTGAGTTTCTGACGCTGGCCTCTTTGTTGAACGGAGTTTAACTGGCCAACATTGCCAGTGTGCCGCCGTACACGTTGTCATCCATCGCGCGAAGGCTCTCGAGTTGGACGGACGGCCAAGCCAAGCAGTGTAGGGCTAATGGGTATGGACGACACACCAGCCACTTACCTGGCGGGCTGGCGCGGCCACCACAGAGATAGGAGGGTGGACAAGACCTGGCAACCGGCCTCTGGTTGTATTTCATCCTATACACTCTGACACCACTATCCTCCCACAGCCGAAAAGTCAGCGCTGTAATCTCGAGCCGTGTGTATAGCTAGCTAGCTCTCTCGGGCGGTACCGGACGCCTCGCGAAATGAAATGAAATGACCATGAAATGAAATGACTACACGACATCAGCGCGTTTTAAAAGCGACGTCCTAAGGGGATTCCGTGCCAGCTTAACGTACCGGCGAGTCCGTCATCATCCTGCAGCCCCAACGGCGTCGTTCGTTGCTGCCACGATGTCAGGTAAGGACTGGCTACAACGACGCCTCCGTGTCGCCTATTAATAACGCTACCAATGGACGGAGATTTAAA
The DNA here is from genome assembly GCA_964019135.1 of Arenicola marina. Classification (NCBI taxonomy): domain Eukaryota; kingdom Metazoa; phylum Annelida; class Polychaeta; family Arenicolidae; genus Arenicola; species Arenicola marina. The sequence continues at coordinate 40,936,953 of OZ025257.1, read as the reverse complement.
CGTTGGGTTACTGTGTACGGCGTATTTTCAGGCAACGGACTCCCTTCCGGCGTAAATATAGCGTTGCTGTCGCCCCATGTCAGTGTAGGTTACGTCGTGGTGTCCATGGTGGCGAACGTATCTCAGTCACCTAAAATAAAGGTACAGGGAGCAGGCTGGGTAGGTAGGTAGGTAGGCTGGCCTGTTTAGCTTTTAAACGTCCGATCTGAACTGCCGTCAGCTGGCTGGCTTTATAGCGGAGGTCCCCCCTTTGCGGAGTCGTACTTTGAGATGGGTAAAGGTTTCTACTACTAACTCCACTGGCGCTACACGTAACTAAAGCCTTGGGGGACTCCTACGCCTCAACCACCCCCCCACCCCCACTACCTCACGACCTCCCCCACCTTCCTTACCGACAGGCCGATTCCGACCATTTAACGCCCCCCCCCCCCAGTGAGCCCCCCAAGGCCCCCCACCCCCACCCACCCTCCCCGTCCCTACTACTGTACCCGTGCAGACCATCTGATAATGGTTGATGATCATTGGAATTTGGTCAGATTTTCCAGATTTTATTTCCAACCTATACACCTTTGCCCTGCCATATAATCGAGTGGCGAGTCCATGAGGCTGGTGGGTGGGTAAGGCCGCGGGGACGCCCTGTCACCTGATAACACTGCCGGTGACCGCCGGAGAAACAGCCCCCCATCTGACACACACAAACATCACCCGTCTTATCACACCACACCAAAACACCATGGATACCTCTACCCTTGACAGGTAATATCTGATGAACTAATCTTAGACTAAAAACATTAGTGCTCTTAATTAATGGAACCATCCTTTGTTCTTGACTTGTCATCTTTATTTATATTAGAAAATGTAGACGTGTTTGATCATTGGTAATGTGAAAGTCATCCTTTCTATGGTGGCCTAGCCGGTCCGACTGTTCTGTCCGATTCCTTATTATAGTCATGACATAGGATTATTTCTAATTAATGAGGGTTGGTGTCTAATTGTGCTGACTTGTGGTAGGCCTACGTTGCTGTGGTGTGTGTGTGTGTGTGGGTGGGGGGGGGGTATGCTTTGATTTTGCGTTTGACTGACATGGGCCATGTGGATGATCTATGATGAATTTTGATTGATGATAACACCAAGGATTCCCCATTCAGTGATAAGTGGTTCTTCGCACGACTCAGATTTTCATACTTACCTTTCTCTGAAGAGTTTTTTTGTTGTCTTTTTTTGGTTTGTTGGTAAGGCATATTGTTCTCACTCCCGTCACTCTTTGATCCCCCCCCCCAACCTCATTCCCACCGCCATCGCCACCACCCCCTCTCTGCACCCTCCGTGTTACACCCCCCCCCCCCCCACCGGTGGGGTGCCCCAGGCCCCGAGCCATGCTCCAGCCACAGCCCCATCGTCCAGGCACGGTCATCGTGAGATCACTGCGAATTCAGTACCCTAAGGCCAGCTTCAATCTCCTATTTTTTACGTAAGACTTCGCATAGCTCTCTTAATGCCGATGAGTGTTTCACGAGATACCTCTCCACAGATGGCTCATGCAAAAACCGCCGTCCATGCTATCTGTAACAAGGGCTGAGTGTCGGTGACGGAACCTGGCTCCTCGGGTATAAGAGCGTGGCCCACATACTTAGTACTTAATACAATGGGATTGTGTTAATCCCAATGCATAATGCATGCTTATCCTTGATATGTTGCCATAGTGGCATACTTATCCTTCATATGGTGCCATAGTAGCATACTTATCCTTAATATGTTGCCATAGTAGCATACTTATCCTTAATATGTTGCCATAGTGGCATACTTATCTTTGTGATATGTTTGTACCATTTCATACTTAAGCTAACATCATTGTCAAAGTGCCATACTTATCTTAACATGTTTTTATTATGTCATACTTATCCTACAATGGTTTAAATATCTGTATTTTATGTCTATTCCGATCTGTTCCAATAGTTTCATATGTGTAGGCTCTAACGTTAAATGAATGAAGTGACACATTAAAGTAAATATTGAGTTTAGGAACACTGCCGCAAAGAACTGAAGAGATTGAATGTGTCTGTGTTTATTATCCTTACCTATGGGCTTGAGGCCCTTTCCTCCCGACCCTAAACCAAAATGTTCATTCCCCAACTTTCCTATTAGCAGCTTAGAAGTTAGAAGTGCCAGAACATAATACCATGATACCCTAATCATCATAATACATGTAGGCAAGGGTCGCAATAGTAAATGGAGATTATTAAGACTGTAGCATGACAAATTTCCAGTTAAATGAGCTTGGGCCTAGTGATAATTCTGCTCTTTGGAAGACTACTTTGTTCTGCAATAATTACATATTTGGCAATTTTTTTCGCCATAATTGGGCGCCTACCCTTATCGTAGATTTATCTTTGAGGGACAGATAGGGGTTTCCAAATTTGACCAACAGGGTATTTACTTTTGTATGTAATTACAGCAGTGGCGAATCCAGGGGGTGGGGGGGGGGCATAGGAGGCACGTTCCCACCTTTCGTTGGAAAATAGGCGAAAAAAGGCACCTTTCTCTGAAGAAGGGGGCACATTCACTATTCTTACTGCACAACTTCACCAGTGCCACCCCCTCCCCCGCCCCGCCCCATCGGTTACAAGTTTCTAACTGGATCGGTGCCTGGATAGTGCTTAAATAAATGGTGCCCCCCGTTCGTTAATTCCTGCCTCAACCACTGTTATAGTGTGGGATATCCATTGGGTACCTACAATTTTAGTTTCTGTATAGTATCTTGCAATTGACTAAAGAGGGCAGATATATGGATCAAAGTTAATGACAATATGCATCGAATAAAAAGTACAAAAGTACAAAAATAAGCATGCACAATCAAACGGTGTACGCTCCTAACAATAATAACAACTCTAGACTACTACCAGTATGCGCAGTATATTAAAACTAAATAAAACAATAACTATATTATTACGAACAACAATAAGTAGTGTGAAGAAATTAAAGTTTGAGCCTTTAACTTTGAACGGATGCAGCCTATCTATTGCGACATTGGTAGTTTTCTAAAGTTTGTCTAAAGCTTAATGTCAATGTTTTGTGTCAGCTGCTCTCGAATAAACCTTCTCGTTAAAACCAAAACGGAAAGTGGTAGATCGACTAAAGGTTTGCATAAACCACTAACGTGTTTAATATATTAGGGTCAAGTATTTATGTATATTCTTCGAGTACACACGATTCCTGACCATAAACATGTTTGATTTCTGAGAATACATGTAATTTACAATTCACATGATATATTTGGGGCATCAAATTTATAGTTATATTTATATTTAAGGTGACAGACCTGCAGGTATTTCATGTAAGGATCATCTTTAAGCAATATATGTAATACATACTACAAATGTGTCAATGAATTTACAGTGCACTTGTATGTAGCATCTTGTAGGTAATACAGATGCTGAATACAGCTTTCTCAAGCATGTGTACAGTCAACAATCTTCGTTCCCCGTACAACGTAGCGTTATCAAAGGAGCGTTAGCGATGAATGGTGGCATTTGGTCTTGCGGGCACGAAATTGCGACTTCATGAATAGCGTTCGTGTTTCAGATGTAAATAAACACTGCAAAACATAATCCTTAGCCCTCAGTAGAGCTTACCCCCCACTGTCAAGTGACTCTTCCACCATGGATATGTTGAATCTAGAGTACGCATTATGTACATATACACGCATTATGCGGCAGTATTTAAATAATCCAGGAGTTTTTTGGCCATTGTTTAGTTTGAAAATCGGGCTAATGGTTGTCACCACAGTGCCATGTGCGTAGTCAGCGGTAGCGGACGACGGGTTGAATTGGCTGCTCTGGGTGGGTGGGTGGGTGTGTGCTGGGGGTAGTTATGGCTTCAGGTCCTCCCAGCTAGCCCCAGATATGCACACTCTACACCCCCAAGTGGTGTACTCTATTTATCTATCAAGAGGTTAGGACGCACAGTGTCATGGCAGCTAGGCCGCAAACAGAAAGTTCTTTGCTTCTGGTAATATCGCCCTCAAGTTTTAATATGACTCGTTACCGAAAAGGACTTTTTTGCTTAACTAGTATGCTTACCTGCCATTCACTGAGGCTTCCTTTTGTGGCTGCGGTATTCGGTTTTATAACACGGTTCTAAAGTTCAGTTTTGTCCCCTTTAAGGGGCCTGAAAGGGGGATTCAAGTGTCCAGTGTCGATATTTCAGAATTCTCCTTGTCGAATGTCGACTTTTCACAACGTTTTGTGTTATCGTTTTCTGGCTGAAGTTCAGTGTCTTTTTTTTTGTAAAATGCCACTATCTGTGTCGATGTCGCTTTTTCAGATCATCGGTGTCGGAATTTGGGGGTCAATGTCGAATGTCAATTATTCAAATATGCATGTGTCGCGTGTCGACATTTACCCTTCTAGACCCCTACTTTATATCATTTTTCCACCTTAAGAACGAATTATGCGTCATTTAATTTCGATGCGTCCCCTGATTAGAAACAGTTTATGTGGCCTTCCCACCACTACATGCCCTGATCGGATATCAACTCATCACCTGCCGTCAGCCTATGCCAGCCTTGCTACATCAGATCATATGAGGGCAGCATCTAGACTGTTGGTGTTGGGCGGGAGGGGGATCTCCATGTTGGACAACTGATGATGTGAGAAGTGGGCGGGGCAAGCAAACCAGAAATTTACGTCAATTTGTGTCAAACTTGGGCCTCAACTCAAAATGCATGGGGAGGGGGGATAGAGGGGGTGGGGGTGCTGTAGGGGTTGAGTGTGTGTGTGTGGGGGGGGGGTGCAATGGGGGGGGGGTGAGTCCGGTCTTCTGGACGCCACTCCATCCCCGTGTAACGTGTCTCAACGTGACCTCACTCACCGAATATAACAAATCCGAGTGAGCAGTGCTTCCACCTGGCGAACGATTATGTAGTTGTATGATTCAACCACGCCATGGTGGATTTGACTGCGATATCACAGCAGCCTCACGACAAAGTGCCGCACGGTGCAGACACATATAAATTGGTCAGATCAATATGGCGCAATTGGGACTATTATTTTAGGTTTTTTTATTCAGATACCCCGGCTTTTTTTGGGAGCGGTGGGGGGGGGGGGGAGGTCACTTTATACACAAAATACACCCCTGTGATTACCGTGAGGTTTTTTTCTGGTCCTGGTCTCCCAGGGAGCACTGCCAAACCCTGACACGGATTCTGTTTAAGTCGGATTAAGATAGCGCTGATCTCTTGAACATTTGTACAAATATCTGTCTTTGTAGTTTAAAGGTCTGCGTGACTGAGGCTCGACTGCATGGGGGCAGATCTCCGGCGGCCAAAATGCCCGCTTTTTGCCAAAGCCGAGCTGCCGCCGCAATCTAGATTACCTGCCCCCCTACCTCCCCCCCCCCCCACCCACCCCTCATAACCACACACATACCTACATCCTCTAAAGATACTCTAAAGAGGAGGGTAGACCAAGACCAAGAGCCGTGGCGATAATCCTCAGGTAGCTCAATGCTACTTCATCCAGGCCAGGGAGCCAGGAGGGAGGGGGTGGGGGGGGGGGCGTGAATGACGGTGCGGATAGTGAACAGTGGGGCACGGGGAGGGGGGGGGGGCGGGAGGAGAGGAGGTTTAAGGACGGAGATATTGAGGATTCAGGGGAGGGGGTGGGCATGGTGCGGGGACGTGAAAGACAGTGCGGATAGTGAAAAGTGGGGCGGGGGGGGGGGGGGGGGAGGGGAGTGGTGGAGGTTGGATGTATGTTGAGGATTAACTATCACTAAGTTGAGTGGTCTGTGAATCCGTAATGACAGTGAAGATGTCGAGGTGTTCAGAAAAGTGTTAGGGGGTGGGTTGCGGTGCGGTGCGGTGCGGGAGGGACTGGGGGTACACACTGGAGAATGGCCGGAGCGGGCGGAGGACAAGGGGAGGCCGCCGGGGACATTGGGGAGCGGCGGTGGGGGGGCGGGGGGCGGATAAGCTCGACCTGGATCTAGCCGCTGTTGTAACAGTATTTCTAGTCTCCGCCGCACGAGGTCTATCGTGATTTGCATTCCGCGCGGACATATACTTGTCACGCAGCTCCCGGGGACTAACGTCCGTGGAGCCACACTGACGACAGACGGGCAGACAGACAGTGGAAATTCTGTTTTAAAACTGACTTTGGGGCGGCCGAGCTATAGGAGCTGCTGCAACCTATAAGCCAGCAGCGGCCTCGGTGTACACAACGTGTCAGCTGTGTGTGTACTGCGACAGATCGCTGTAGAACGCGCATCCCTGGCGAACGCCCCAGCTTACGTCGCACCCCGCCCCTGGGCGTCTCAATCTGGCCCAGGACACATATACAGCTGTCTCCTTCCTCATCAATGCGTTATTCCGTCCCGGATCATCTCAGCGCGGATTCCGTATTATATTAACAACCGGTGGCTCTCTATAGCTGGTAGCTAGCTAGCTGGTTAGCGAGGAGGGAGGACAGGGGCGCGAACCCACGCCCCCACCGCCCAATCCCCCCCCCGCCCACCCGCCCCCCTCTCGGGCACCCCGCCTCCTCCCCCCCCGGCGGGTGGGAGCCGGACGCGGTGTCCACCACGGGGACCCCTACCCACACGGCCCACGGGCCTTGGATGTCCAGCAGGATGCCCACGGAATTCCCGGACCTCGTCGATATGCATTCAGACTACCTGCTGACAGGTAACGGGACTTTACACCCCCTCCCTCTCCCACTCCCCCTCACCACCCACCCCCTTATCCAGGATTCCAGCTGATCCAGGGGAACTCTGATGGTCTATTTACTCTTTCCTTCCGACGCCAGGAGCCCAATTTGAATGCAGGATATGATTTCTTCGCTTTATTATGGCGGATATATATATTGCATATTGTTTTTGGCCCAGTTTAGTCCTTGTGTACACAGTACAGGCACAAAACACTAATTCATTGCATTTAATGTCATAATGCATAAATAACAGGCTTAACAGTGTAATATAATCCATAAGCAGAAAGCCACAGAATTTAATAGCTCGTCGAACATTTTAAATGAGCTGGTCTTGTTGAAGCCAGTGCTGAATGCTTTACAAATGTATGCTAAATCTAAGACATGTATACTCATACTGTGTGCCAGTGGGATCGTATGTTCCAAGTTTATGGTTTACTGGGTGCTAGTAAGGGTTTTTTCTAAGTGTATGGGTCATTCGGTGCCAATATGAGAGGTCTTTCCTCGTTTATGCTCAATGAGAACACCAAAAAGGTGTTTCTTCTGACACAGTTTTTGTTTATATGTATACCGCCTGTGGATCGATTGGGTTAGAACGTTACAGACGTGCCTTGTGTGATATATCCGCAAAGTTATTCATTACAACTAAATGTGCCACCAAAAGGACGTCCTTGTGAGTGTGTATTATAGACGTCCTGAAGCATCCACGTTAATTGTCAGCGCAACTACGTGGGTCAAAGGTCAAACCTGTGGGGAGTATACAATGAAGACCGATACTCGCATTGGCATTACCATGGTAACTCCTGGGACCCCATTAAGTGAAATATACTGCAAGTCTAGATCTTGTACCGAATATGTTTCCAATAGTATATTACATGTATTCAATATTTAATATTCTAATAATGACTAATGAGAAGTGCTCATTTTTGAAGGCATTGACAATAACGTCCCTGGTCAATATGTATGACAGCAATTCATAATATCTATGTATACATTAGATGTTGATGTATGATATCTAGAAATCGATTCGTCATATCTATAAATCGATTCGTGATATCTATAAATCGATTCGTGATAGCTATAAATCGATTCGTGATAGCTATAAATCGATTCCTCATCTCTAGATAGAGATTCGATTTGTGATGTCTCGAAATTGACTCTTAATGATATCTAGGTAGCTTGCGTCTTATCACAAGTTTTGACAGTGGTTGACTAACGTCAGAACCGAAGTGTCTGGTTGGTTGTCTGCCTGATTGAAGTTTGGACATGTCTGCCTGACTTGATACTAGAGCATGCTCGTGTTATCCAATGGATCGCAATCTCTCTCTCGCCTCAAACCACACGTCAAGTTTTCTGCCTCTATCTTACAAGTCTGCCTCTACCCCCTACCTCAATGATAATATTGCTATCGTCGTCTCCTATATCTGCTACTCTGTATTTCCACCTTTGTATCTCTGTGTATTCCCACCTCTGTATCTCTGTGTGTATTCCCACCTCTGTATCTCTGTGTGTATTCCCACCTCTGTATCTCTGTGTGTATTCCCACCTCTGTATCTCTGTGTGTATTCCCACCTCTGTATCTCTGTATGTATTCCCACCTCTGTATCTATGTGGGTATTCTCACCTCTGTATCTCTGCATGTATTCACATCTCTGTATCTCTGTGTGTATTCCCACCTCTTTATCTCTGTGTGTATTCCCACCTCTGTATCTCTGTGTGTATTCCCACCTCTTTATCTCTGTGTGTATTCCCACCTCTGTATCTCTGTGTGTATTCCCACCTCTGTATCTCTGTGTGTATTCCCACCTCTGTATCTCTGTATGTATTCCCACCTCTGTATCTCTATGTGTATTCAAATCGCTGTATCCCTGTGTGTATTCCCACCTCTGTATCTCTGTGTGTATTCCCACCTCTGTATCTTTGTGTGTATTCCCACCTCTTTATCTCTGTGTGTATTCCCACCTCTGTATCTCTGTGTATTCTCACCCCGGTATCTCTGTGGGAATTCTCACCTTGGTATCTCTGAATGTATTCCTCCTCTGTATCTCTGTGTGCATTTCCACCTCTGTATCTCTGTGTGTATTCCCACCCCTGTATCTCTGTGTGTATTCCTACCTCTGTATCTCTGAATGTATTCCTCCTCTGTATCTCTGTGTGTATTCCCACCTCTGTATCTCTGTGTGTATTCCCACCCCTGTATCTCTGTGTGTATTCCTACCTCTGTATCTCTGAATGTATTCCTCCTCTGTATCTCTGTGTGTATTCCCACCTCTGTATCTCTGTGTGTATTCCCACCCCTGTATCTCTGTGTGTATTCCTACCTCTGTATCTCTGAATGTGTTCCTCCTCTGTATCTCTGTGTGTATTCCCACTCTGTATCTCTGTGTGTATTCCCACCTCTGTATCTCTGTGTGTATTCCCACCTCTGTATCTCTGTGTGTACTCACACCGAGGTATATCTGTGTGTATTCCTACCTCTGTATCTCTGTGTGTATTCTCACCTTTGTATCTCTGAATGTTTTCCCACCTCTGTATATCTGTGTGTATTCCCACCTCTGTATGTATCCTCACGTCTGTAGCCTTGTGTGTATCTCTATATCTTATGTGGTACCACACGGGTACTGACGGCTATTTACCTCGCGAACTAAAAGCAGCAATATGCAGATTTTTGATATCCATAATCACTTTAACCTTCAAATGTGCCTCTTTCCCATTTCCAATTTCCCACTCGTAGTATTCCCCAATAATATTGAACATTTCCCTATATTTCTTTAATCCTGTTTGCAGAGAGCGGGGACATGAGCCTGGCCGCCATCCAGGCGATCCAGGGCTCCCCGACTCAGATGGCGGGACCGGGCTCCCAGCAGGGAGGCCTCCCCGGCACGCAGGGCATCAGCCAGTTCTGCGCCATATGCGGCGACCGCGCCACGGGCAAGCACTACGGCGCGGCCAGCTGTGACGGCTGCAAGGGCTTCTTCCGGCGCAGCGTGCGCAAGAACCACGTGTACACCTGTCGCTTCAACCGGAACTGCATCGTGGACAAGGACAAGCGCAACCAGTGCCGCTACTGCCGGCTCAAGAAGTGCTTCCGGGCGGGCATGCGCAAAGAAGGTAACGCCACCTCCAAGTTTCGCTTCAAGCTTTTCGCTTTTTCCTCCTAGGATGGAGATTATTAAAGCTGTTCAAACAGTTGCTTCCCGCCGAAACCATGTCAGGATCTAAATTTGTTACATGTTACGGCCTGATCAGTGCAATAATTATCTATTAGTTTCATTTAGTTATTACTGAAATTCATTACCTGGAGCCTGCTTAACATCCCTAGTATGGAGTGAAAGACGTACTACAGACAAATCTGTGACGTAGTGCATGTAGCTTACAACTTACTGTAAGCTGTCATACCTTTTCCGGCAGGTTCGCCGCGAGAATTGTAAGCAAATGTTACAATTGTGTTAAATGTGAATGACGAGCTTCAGGATCAAATGCAGATTTTTTAAAATCTGGTTGGACACATCTGTTCAAATAGCTTTAAGATGATTTACCATATTTTTGTTAGATCTATTAGCTTTTAAAATTATATTTACAAAATTAAATTACATCTCGTGGGGGTCGTTTTACCAAAATGTTGCATGTTAAGGATGAACGCTGTTGCTGTTATCATGAAGATCATCAGGATTTGAATAACGTTGCCCAGGAACAATTGTATTAAGATGACTGCGCAATAAAAATTATCGTATAATGCTTAATATAGTTAACCGTATAATTGGTCCATAACGAAAATGCTTTCAATATGGAAATACACACCAGTGGAATTAACATGCAAAAAAAAAATAAAGGTCCATTTCGGCCGTTTTTAACCTTCTTGCACTCACTTGGCTGCGACCCATTTTGACACCAGGTCCGGAATAAATTCATCCCGCACCCTACGACTGGGCATTTTTGAAGAAAAAAAACTTTGTTGGTTACCTCCCAGGGTGAAATGTTACTACGGTTTCTGCGAGAAAATGCATATAAAACGGCTTCTTGTGCGAAATTGGTTTATTTCCTATCCTAATCGCATTGATCACGACGGTCGGCTAATATCTCATTCCCAGTTCCCGAAGGATTATTTTCCTCATTCCCAGTTCAGGGTGAAATGAAAAGCCCGTGACACGTACTCATGGCCGTAAATGAATTAGCAATAAATAACTGGAGTAACGTCTCCTTTTAATGAATAATGGATGACGCGTACTTATTGTCGTAAATGAGTTAGCAATATGTAACTTGAATAACGCCTCCTTTCGATGAATAATACTATTATTAAACCACTAGTGCATGTTCTGCCTAACGTTATCGACGACAAGGTCAGTGATATAGAGCTCATGATATGACAATGTATAAGGTCTTCGTTGACAAGTACTAATGGAACTAGGTCTTGATGACTATGGACTTAAGAGGTAATATATGATATATATACCCAGGGTGAACACCAAGCACGGCGAACCAACGTGGTGTATAATATATACAGACGTCACTTGTCAAATCGTATTGTTTGCTTCAAGATATGCTGTATCAGCTGCCCTCCGTCTGTGAAGCCCTCTCCATTTTAGACTAGAGAAAAAGTAAGAGGGGAGGGGGTGGGGGGGTCGGAAACATAGTGAAGTGACACATGCAGGGATAAATGAGTGCCCCGACTAAGGTCGTGTCTTCACTGATAAAGATATATGTATAATATATATGATATATACGATATATATATATATGTATATTATATATTGTCGCGACTCACAGATAAGCTCGCAATGTCTTTTGCCACTCAAAGAAGTGAAAAAGTATCGAAGAGCTCTATACTGAGATGTGCTCGAGTTTTGCCTTCGGATGAGCAGGGGTGAACTGACGTGGCAGGGAGGGTGTGGGGTTGGTGTGGAAGGGAGACAGGGAAGGATGGGGGTGGGGGAGTGGATTTCCATTGATTGGGGGTACACCCGGCTCCCTTCCCCTCCGCCGCCCCCCCCCCAAACCCCCCTCCCCTCACCGCTACTCATGCGTTTTTATCGCTATCGCCGTTACAATGACCTCTACTCATCCCCCAACCATCACCCACCGCGCATTCCACGAGGACTCCCCCCCCCCCCACACACACACTGCCCGGCTCCCCCTCCACTCCCTTACGTCACCTCGGGGTTAGCTATGACGTAGGTAGTTTGCTAGAGATCACCACCCAATGTCGTTTTAATAGCACGAAAAGTGGTAGCGTCGGTGTCTGACAAAGGCTCCGGCCGTTGCCAATCAGATGTAAGCAAGAATTCCCCTTCAGATAGAGGTCAGATTCCATAGAGGTGAAGAACCATGCATGTCTTGGGTGTCACGGGGTACGGCCGGGGTGGGTCGGTGGGCAGTAACGTGTTACAGGTTGGGCAAAAGCATATAGTTATCTGCACATCTTCACAGATCCGAAAAAAAATTGTCCAGATATGAATGAAAATTTGCGTTTAGCAATATAATTATTGTCGGATGATTTACTTTTTCAAGCAATATTATTTGATTTAGTGCAATATCATGTCATCATACATTTTAGTTTAATATAGTTACCACGTGATTCGAATCAATCGGTATAACTTATTATTGGAACGCATTCAATTATATTTCATAAAGAAGTATTGAAAAGTTATAATCGATGTCATTTGTAATTATTCAGTTGCGTACATTGCGGGAAGTTTTGTTGCCCAGTTTAGCCTGTTTGGGACGTCCATCCCAATCGGCATAAAACACCACCATTTCATTCGATTTCCTTTCAAATGTGTACAATATATTTTAATCCATGATTTAGTCAAATATAACTGACACATTGGTATTTGAAATCTGCCTTCAGCTGTTCAGAATGAACGCGATCGGATCAGTATACGACGAACCTCCTACGAGGACATGGGCCAGACCGGAGCTCTCTCAGTCAGCACGCTACTAAACGCCGAAATATTGTCTCGACAGGTAAGCTCCACCTATCTTATACACCGTTCCACACTCCGAGCTAAGCTCCGCCCACGTGTGAGTCTTTTTTTCGTTCATCGTGAGTATGAAATTGACACTCATAGCTGATGGTCTTGTCTGAAACTGAAAAGAAAGTGACATGTTGCTTTGTCTGTCGGACTTGTTTCTCGGACATAATGCACGTGCAAGACCTTTTTTCGCAACATGATTGAATAAAGGCCACAGTGACGTCAGTGAATGATTGACAGCCTGGATCGGTCTATAGGGCTATAAAGTCTCGTTCGCCAAGACTTACTTATTTTGGGGACAAACAAACGAAGCACGTGTTCGGAACGCGTTTAGAATAGAAGCGCAGACTGGTATCCTGACTATCAATCAGGGAACAGGGAACCAGACTACCTGCACAAGAGCCAAGCGCCGAGGGTGGGTCCATTGCAGAAGCACTAGCGATATGATTAAAAATATTTAAGAAATATAGCTGCACAGAACGGATAGGCGACATATTTTTCAGTAATTTGCGCGTTCACAAGGACGAATATTTTTACGACGGGACAAAGAACGAAGAAACTTTGTCTTTTCGTGATCTAAAAGTGATACAAAAACATCCAACTGGTCTTATTTTACCTTTACCATGTGGTTTAATGACGCATCAGTGTGTTGTTACTCCATGCACTGCACATCTTGACAGCGGAATGGTGAAGTCGATCACTTGCTCTCGCCATTTTTGTGACCGCGGAGGAACGTGAAACTGTGACGTCACGAGCTGTTTGGGGAACTCGCGAAAGGCTAGGGCTAAATATAGAACGCTATTTTTAGCTTTCGAGTGTTTTGAAGACGGATTTTTCTTTGTATATTCCTGAAGTGTTGCGCTTAATCGCCTCTAAATATTTTAACGTATATCTTCCATAGCCATATTTAGTGAATGGTACTCATAGGCTTTAAAATAAACCTGGAAAGAAATTGACTTGTAGCTGCCTATACTTTAACATGGAGCACGTGCGTTTGTTGGTCCCCAAAACTGAAGTCTCGCGGCCCGATCGCGCGAACCGTATAGCCCTATTGTCACCAATCTCTGCTCTAACATGTGTGTCTGTCTGATCGGGTGGGGTAGGGAATCACGTTGGTCGGATATGTAGCGACGCCACATTAGTGCTGAGTCAGCAAACGTTGATTTCTGAGAAATGTTGTGACTTGAAGCGTCGTGTATTATCGAATGGAGCCTTCCTTTTACGTGTGCGTGATGGGTAAAAATAATATGCCAGTGGTTGAAAATGGTGCCGTAGTATTATGTTTGGTCACATAACCTTGCTTGTTCTGACATGCGTGAAGTATGTATGTTTTTATATTTATTGACTCCAACCTCAATAAAGGTTGATAAGTACCTTTATAAGTATATCTGGACTTGGTATGAATAAGCGACATCATTCTTTTTCTTAAAATAAAACTGTGTGTAAAACTTCTATCCCTACCCTCTGTCATTAGTTTAGGAACAGCCCAACCATCTTCCTAGACAAGGTATTTGACTGGGCAATTACATTATGAAGTCATGAGTGTGATCTGCGTGAGAGAATAATTTGTGCAAATAAAAATACCGCATTTTCGAGTAAAAGGGGGCGCAAGGGGTATTTCCGTTTCTCGGGAATAAGCTTTTCATTTTATCGTGAACTGGGAATGGGGAAAATAATTCTTCGTGAACTGAGAATCAGGTATTCGCGGACTGTGGTGATCAAGGATTTTCATTAATCATGAACTGGGACTTCCAATATTAAATAACCGTGAATTGGAATTTATATCATGCAATCGGCCCTTTCTTTGGGAACACTGGGAACACAACCTCCCCTTACCCCCCCCCCCCCCCATAATAATGTAGTGGTCATAGCTATGCGTTGACGAATGTGACCGAGATGAAAGTGGCCGCATTAGTGAGGAAATAATCCTTCATTGACAGTCCTGGACACACGTGTGAACCAGTCTTTGTCTGGCAGCGCACAAATAGCACCCCAGGTGGGTTGTCAATGTGATTGAACGGGAAAAAAATCAACTCCATACCCAGAACGCTTGTAATATGGATGGCGACAAACACCGGGATTGGTACACGACCACCTCTCCCCCTCCCCCCTGTCATTACCCTCCACCTCTTACAGCAGTTCCTGCGCGGCGACAAACGAAAAATCCGTGTGAAGCAATTCCTCAAACGCGTGGAAGTTTGTCGGTCGACGTCTCTTTGCTCCCTCTTCACTTCAGTGCGGATCAACTTTCGGAACAAACCCGACTTAAAAGATGATCAAATATTTAGGCGTGTTGAGTATTGTTTGTTCGGCCGGCCGGATGGCTAGCGTGGCGTACCTACCCGCCCCCCTGTCCCTCTACTCAATATTCCGGGGTTGGGGTATGTGGAGGGGGGGGGGGGGGTAGCAAGGATTACGCCCCACCCCTTCCCCTCCCACCGCGCCCACCCTTGAGACGGCAGGTGTTGGCAAATATACAAGTACACCATCGTTCTCCGCTGGAGTGACAAGCAAGGTGTGAAAAACATGGCGGTTCGGGACATTTCTGTGGTGGTAGGTGGGTGGGTGGGCTCTGGCTTTGCGCCTGTGACTGATTTCATGTATTTAACTTTCGTGGGGCGGGGGGTAGGGGGGGGGGATTATGGGGGATGGGGGGGCGACCAGACTCAGGCAGTAACGGGTCAATGCTTTTGTTGCCCAATGGCTCGTCCAATGACGATAGCGGTGCAACGGGATGTTTGATGGCATGGGTGGACAAGGTGTGGTGATGCGTGTGGTGGGGGTAGCGATGTGGGGTGGGGGCTGTTTTTGCTGACGGCGGGGGAGGTTTGTGTGCGTTGGCTTAGCGGGGGGTGGGGGGAGGGGCTCCATTGAACAGTTCCGGTGCCACGCGATCCAGGCTCACACCCCCAGCGATATGAGACATAAATGAATGGCTCACAAATGACCTTCACATTCTCAGAGGGCGTTTTGGTTCACTGGGATCAGGTTCACTGCATCTTTGCACTATTTACCCTCAGCTCACCCATCCATAAGATTTCATGGAGATGCTTGTTTGGGAAAGACTTGCAGACAAGTGTCTAATGTAGCTTTGCGTCTTTAGGTGTAGAATTGTGGTCACGAAGGCTATGGCTTTTTAGAACTAGGAATTGACTCGTCAAAGCATCATACAAACAGAGACGGGTACTAAAACGTGTGGCAGGGTTACGCTCGCAAACCTACAGAAAATGTTATGCCACGTTAAATTGAGGGACAACCCCTCTCAAACAGTTAAAGCTACTTGTCGAGCTGTTCCCGCCAAATTTAAGCCCAGGCGACATATATATATATCACGATTTGCAGAAAACTGTTTCATTCCAGAAATCCAGAAACCTAATCAACATCGCCGTATTGGCTGTGATATGGCAAACGTGTATGTCGCGGCTCTGCTACGTACAACAAAGCATCGCGAAGCACAAAAACTGATGACGTTTACCACTAAGTTGATATCACGGGCTAGGTTAAGAGACTCCATTTGGCAATCTGGCTCGTGTTGAGTATAGACAAAAGAAATGTTGGATGATTCAAGGACTGATTCTTATATGTATTTTAACCTCTTTAGTTTTGGCGGGAAAGAGCTCGATATGCAACTTTAAAAGGACTGGATTTATTTTAGAAAAAAAACCCAGCGGATTGGCACCACCCACCCCAACCAAATCCCTAATGCTGTGTTTGCCTCAATAAAGATAGACGTGGGGGTGGGGGGTGGAGCTGATATTCCGACCCTAATAGTGCTCTGACTCGCCGATGTACTCGAATGCCCTTTAAAAATACGCCCTCGTGAATTATCACCACCTCTTTTATTAGTTACTAACTGAGCACCTTGATAAGCCCCCAGTTGAACGCTAAGTTGGCTTGGAATATGCGTGATGGGCTGCGCATCACGCCGACTTGTGCAGCTGCCACACAGTATACACAGGTACAGACATGTTTAAACAATGGGCACCTGATGAATGGAGGTACGCCCGGGGCCTGGCTCTAGCCTGGTGTGTATCCAGGGTTTAGGTAGGGAGGCGTCGCGAAGGTATTGAAAAACTGACTGGGGGGGGGGGGCTAGTCGGTTTAGAGGGGGCAGAAACTAGATGTATCTAGTAATTTAAAGAGGGAGTATATCTCATTATACTTAACTACACCTTAACTCATTTGCTGTATTACTGTTTCTGGTTTTTGGTCCCTCATTGGTTCAGATCTCAGCCCCGATCAGCACAACGGACACTTCTCCTTGGCTGTTTCAATATATCTCTGGTGGTTTCTGGTCCCTCAATGGTCCAGATCTCAGCCCCGATCAGCACAACGGACATTTCTCATTGGCTGTTTTAATATATCTCTGGTGGTTTCTGGTCCCTCATTGGTCCAAATCTCAGCCCCGATTAGCACAACGGACTTTTCTCATTGGCTGTTTTAATATATCTCTGGTGGTTTCTTCTCCCTTATTGGTTCAGATCTCAGCTCCGATCAGCACAACGGACATCGCTCAGAAGAAGGTGGCCACCTTGAACGATGTATGCGAGTCGATGAAGCAACAGCTGCTGATTCTGGTGGAGTGGGCCAAGTACATCCCTAGTTTCTGCGAGCTCAACCTCGACGACCAGGTACGACTGGCCGCTGTTAAAGCGTCCCTGGCGCGCTATTCATAAACCGCACGCAGCTTGTAAACGCAGGAAAGGTGCATTTTTGTCGTAACTCGACTTAAATAACTTTGATTAAGAAGGGGCAAAAATTATATTGAAGAGCATTTTTTTGAGCATGAGCATAACCACAGCGAGTTGATGAGGCTACGACGAAAATACACTTGTCGTGCGCAAGCCACGTGTGGTTTATAAATACGGCCCCAGCTGAGCTATATACAGGGTTCCATAATTAAGGTATAATATGCTATGATGGGGTGAAGTTTAGTATGTGGAATATACTGCAGTCTACTGTAAGTCAGATACAAAATGCTATAGCTTTATAATTGGGATATATGTTAGTAAGGTTGCATATCTAGGGCCTCGATCTGGGGTAAACTGCAGATCTATAAGTAGGGCTTAATCCTAGTTTACCAGTTTGTGATATATTTAAATATAATTGTGACATATTTAAATAACATTGTGACATATTTAAATATAATTGTGACATATTTAAATACAATTGTGACATATTTAAATATAATTGTGACATATTTAAATATAATTGTGATATATTTACATATAATTGTGACATATTTAATTATAATTGTGGTAGTACAATGAAGTTTGAGTATTTGCTTTCCAACAGACCCTAACTGACAATCAGCCGATCATGCAGTCCTTCATGTCGTATTTATCATATACCATTTCGCCTATCCCCTATTCACTAGGTGGCGCTGCTGCGTGGCCACGCCGGTGAACATCTTCTGCTGGGACTCTCCAGGCGCTCGCTGCCCCTCAAAGATGTCCTGTTGCTAGGCAACGACCACATCATCCCGCGCCACTGCCAAGAGCCGGACGTGGCGCGCATCGCGACCCGGATCCTGGAGGAGCTGGTCCGACCGCTCCGGGAGGTCCAGATTGACGACTCCGAGTTCGCCTGCATCAAGGCCATCGTCTTCTTCGATCCAGGTACACGTGCACCCAAATCACGGAGGTGTCTGTCGATGACGTCCTGCGGGTCTAAATAGAGGAAGATCTTTAGGATCCTTATATTTTTTCGTCCGTAGATTCGGCATCCGTAGTTTTGGGATCCATATATTCTGCATCCATAGATTCAGGATCCGTAGATTCACGATCCGTCGATTCAGGATCCATAGATTGTGGATCCATAGATTGTAGAATAGGCAAGATGGTGGGTGGGCGTGGCCTAAGGATCCACCGTTGAAGCGTAATTTCAGATGGCTTTCATCGGAAACTGGGAAAATAAACATTTGAGATTAACTGGAGGTTAATAACTTTTTGTTGCCACTTGTTCAAAGTTAATAATGTAATATAAATGCATACGGACGGAATTGGCACGTATTGTGCTAAGAAAATGCTATATCATTCATTGTGATCAATGTTTCGTCCTTGACCTTGATAGACGCTCGCGGGCTGAGCGACCCGCTGAAGATCAAGGCCATGCGCTACCAGGTGCAGATCAATCTCGAGGACTACATCAACGACCGGCAGTACGACTCCAGAGGGCGCTTCGGCGAGATTCTACTGATCTTGCCCAACCTGCAGAGTATCACGTGGCAGATGATTGAGCAGATCCAGGTGGCCAAGCTCTTCGGGATGGCCAAGATCGACAACCTCCTGCAGGAGATGCTGCTCGGAGGCAAGTTAAGACAGACCGACACACAGACCGACGGACAGACCGACGGCATGGTGTGACCCAGTTACTCATGTGAGACGTTAAGTTGTCTGGCCAATGATTGAAAATGGAACTGCGGGGAATTGATCTAATGAATTATGATGCTAACGTTTGATTGTTCTGGTTCTAATCAGGCCATGATATATATACCCAAGTTAGATACTGACATAATCTTGACGGGTAAAAGAATTGAATGTTAGAATTATGATTTATAATTATGATTATTGGATGTCATGAGCATTTTTATTTCGGTTCTCAATGCCGTAGAAAGCACCAGGATCAATGATGCGATCCTGTGCAGGAATCACCCATGACCAACAAGTACAATGCCATTAGATGACACCATTGTTCTATAATGTATACGGAATTCATTTATATGAAGAAATAAGCGAACATCCCTGGGATTTGTCCCTGATGTGTTCCCTGGTTGGAACGTCTCTGCGTCTAGGTCGATAGTGATTTGTATTGGTTACCATCTATGTATTCCTTGCGTTACAGGCGTCTCTAACGACATGCACCCAGGTATGATGCACCCGCACTTCGGGGGTCAGGCGGCCCCGCCCAACCTGGGACCTCTCGCGGGGGGTCCCCAGCAGCAGCAGCAGCCGGTGTCAGGGGGCGGCGGCGGCGGCGCCGCCGGCGGAACCCTGCTTCAGGAGCACCTCCCCAACGGCCACCATGCCGCTCCCATGGCGACCCTGTCTTCCGTGAGCGACCCCGGCAGCCATCTGGCCGCCGTAACGTCGGCCCCGTCTAGTCACAGCATAGAGTCCTCCATCTCGGCCTCCCTGGCCTCGGGCCACAGCACGCAGCCGTCACCCCAGGCGTTGGGCATGGCCCCCCATTCGGGCCACACCACCCCGGCGGGATCTTCACCGCTAGGGGGCTCCACGCCGTCGGCCGCTTCCCCGAGAGATCAAAACGCCTTGCTCGCGAACGGCGGGCTCGTCGGGGGTACAGACCCCATGGCGGCGGGGGGACACTCGCACGCACCCTCCCCGTGCCTGCCCCCCGCCGGCCACCTCACCCCCCACGACACCCAGCACCACCACCACCAGGTTCCATCAGGCGCCGTCAGCGGTCACCAGGACAACTCCACCCCTGACACGTCTCCGGTGGCCTCTATAGGCGCATCTGAACCGTACAACTTGCAAGCCGTACCTCAGCACTTCAAAACGGAAGTCATGTGACCGGTGCTTGATAATGCGCGCAACTGTATTTTTCCGCACCCGGAACATAACGCGAAACAGACATAATATAACGTCTAGCGGAGACATAACATTTGGGACCAGCGGTTAGAGGAACCAAAGCCACAACCTACGCCCGTGGCTCACACCATGCTTACACATACCAATCGTGCAATTGAACTTTATATCTATGTATTTTGAAACCAGGGCCTGCTGTACATCCTTCTTCTTTCAGTAACTATAAATCCAATCTGGGACGATTTGGGATGGCCCTCTTGGTCCAATGTATTTGTATCATATGTATAAAACGTATGCCTCCATCGTGTACGCATTATATCCGGTGTGTACCAAGTACACGCGTACGTGCACTTTCCATTATCTTTGTACAAATCTACTGTACATATAACTAGTGTTTGGGTATTCCCATTCGTTACGTGACTCTAAGGGGACTCGGAGCTTGCAAATGACAGCAAATCAAAAGGCAGCTTCCAACATAGCTCGAGCGAAAGTCCAGGTTACATTTATCGGGGCATTTGAAGTCAACGATCGCGTGACTAGAGAGGAGTGCAGCGCGCATGGGCATGGGGGCGGAAATGGTCGTCTCCATGGCGATTCGCGTGGCTTCATCATCAGACAATGACCTTCACCTCACATGGGCTTTGTGAGAGACTCGCAACTCGTTCGTTGACACGCTATTGGTGACCAAAAGCGCGTTATAGACGACTTCGCACATTTTCAACATCTTTAGAAATATTCTAGAAATATTTGGGTTATTCTTTTTCTCTACAAATATAATGATCACTTTTCCAAAAGAAATTTTATTGAAGGTATAACATGAATAATATTTTATATATGGCGTCTATCTGATATGTTCATGTTAAGCAATTATTTGAATTATGTAAGTAATTAGTTTTCCTGTCGTTTGTCGTCTTAATGCTGTGCAAAAACCTACGATTTGCGAAGCCGTCGGTCCGACTTCCTGTGTTTGTAAAGTTTATGTTTTTTTTTCTTAATCTGGGCAAACCGTCTTAGGAAGCATATATATATATGTCCCTATCGTGAGAAACTGGTTTGTAAACAAGAACACACCATCACCCATACGCCAACCAGGAAAGTCGTTGTTACAATGGATTTATTATGAAATGAGAGCAGTAAAATCGCCGTAAATGTTTGACTAAAGAGTTTCATCTGTGGTGTTCTTGTTAAATCGATATTATTAGCTGAGTAAACATTTTCTTCTTTGTTTCTATGCATGCCAAAGTACTTGCCAAGTGTCGGATCATTCTCTCCGAACTAAACACCGAATACAACTTGTTTAGACGACAATTCCAAAGGACAATGGTACGAGTTGAACCAGCAGGTGTATAGTATTGGTTGCACACATCACTTTTAGTGGCCTACATTGTTCTATATATATATATTAAACCTAGAAACGTGTAAAGAGTTAAAAGGCTGTTATAAAAGCAGTAGGGACTTTAAACACGTGCCATGGTAATTGGCCCTAAGTAATGATTACAAAACGTACATAAGAAGTGCATTTCAGTGGATATTTTGCAAGATACACGAATGCATGGAAGGAATTTTGTACATACAAGTACGTGATGCCTTATATTTAACATATCATCCTGTACATATATACATTGCCGTGAAATTTGAGAGGAACTGAATATTGAGCTATTGCCAAATTTTGCCAAAGTATTGGAGTGTATTAAATGTCATAGTTAATGTCATAGTTCAAATGCGATGCAATGTGTTCAGTATTATCAATCAAAGTTCCATCAAATCAGTTGTGATGAATGAACCATTTCGTGACCAAAGACGAGCATATTATACAAATAATTGATGATCGATGCAAATTAATTCAGACATGTGATACTGATTTTGTTGTAACGGATATATAATTGCAGTGTGTAGATTCGTTGTGTATAAGTTGATCTATCGCCAATAGTGAGAGCTAGCATTAGTAAGTCTGAGCCGAAGACCATGTCAGATTGGTCCTAACGTAGTGAAGCCCGATGTAGGCCTGTAACTAGTCTGGGTCAGATATCGCCGTGGGTAGACTATAAATCTGAACGCTGCCAATTGTTGAAGGTCTTCTTGACGCATTAGTTCGTTCTATCGCAATTTCAGGCTATGTGTATCATTTACAATTCGCAAGTTGCAGGCGAGCAAAAAAAAATCGGTTTGGAAACGGAATTCCGTGACTTAGTATCGATAAGGACAGTATAAAGCGCCGCTTATTTAAACAGAGCTGGCCGTGCTGCTCCGCGCTAGTTTCGTACAATACATTTGACCTCTTAATATGATTTTCAATGTCAGTAGCTCGGTTGTCTAGCAACATCTATGTTGGTGCCTTACAGCCAGCCACTGCCCAAGTCATATCCTTCACCTACTGGTTGCTGGTTTAAACTGATGAGTGTGCCAATGTGTTGGTGATATATTCCGTAGGTTTATATGGAGGCGGAGGGAGTGATCAAGGTGCCATGCTTGTGCCGTTTACGTCAATTTGTGATTATTGGATTACATTTTTGTAATTATCCATTGCCTAAGAACTGGATTTTACGGAAAATGTTAACCTTGCCATGTCGAAAGAGTTGTAAGGCAGTGGTTGATGCAGTTCTGTCGAAAGTATATATATAGACACCATTTGAGAAGCATAAACTGATATCCATTTATATTACAATGACCTCTAACGGGGTGGTGTTTTGACATATACGTGACATAAAGATAACAACACTTAATATACTAGGCGAAGAAAATGAACACACTAATGCGCAATTTTAGGTACATGTGCTGGGTTTTAATATAATGCCATCCAGCTTTTCTAATGGGAGAATGTTCGCTTCTTTTCATATCATTGCCGAATTCCATATACCGGTACAATGACCGAGGCCTCCAAGGTCCCATCCACACAATACCCAGAGACTTATATCACACGGTAGACCCATTCATGCAATACCCTGAGAATTATATCACACGGTAGTCCCATCCATGCAATACCCCGAGAATTATATCACACGGTAGTCCCATCCATGCAATACCCCGAGAATTATATCACACGGTAGTCCCATCCATGCAATACCCCGAGAATTATATCACACGGTAGTCCCATGCATGCAGTACCCCGAGAATTATATCACACGGTAGTCCCATCCATGCAATACCCCGAGAATGATATTACACGGTAGACCCATCCACACAATACCCCAAGACTTATGTCACACGGTAGACCCATCTATACAATACCCCGAGCCTTATATCACACGGTAGTCCCATCCATGCAATACCCCGAGAATGATATTACACGGTAGACCCATCCACACAATACCCCAAGACTTATGTCACACGGTAGACCCATCTATACAATACCCCGAGCCTTATATCACACGGTAGTCCCATTCATGCAATACCCCGAGAATTATATTACACGGTAGACCCATCCACACAATACCCCAAGACTTATGTCACACGGTAGACCCATCTATACAATACCCCGAGCCTTATATCACACGGTAGACCCATCCAGACAATACCCCGAGCCTTATATCACACGGTAGACCCATCCATGCAATACCCCGAGAAATATATTACACGGTAGACCCATCCACACAATACCCCAAGACTTATGTCACACGGTAGACCCATCTATACAATACCCCGAGCCTTATATCACACGGTAGACCCATCCAGACAATACCCCGAGCCTTATATCACACGGTAGACCCATCCAGACAATACCCCGAGCCTTATATCACACGGTAGACCCATCCATACAACATAAAGAACATTTATATCACACGGTAGACCCATCCATACAACATAAGAACATTTATATCACACGGTAGACCCATCCAGACAATACCCCGAGCCTTGTATCACACGGTAGACCAGTCCATACAATACCCCGAGCCTTATATCACACGGTAGACCCATCCAGACAATACCCCGAGCCTTATATCACACGGTAGACCCATCCATACAACATAAAGAACATTTATATCAGACGGTAGACCCATCCAGACAATACCCCGAGCCTTGTATCACACGGTAGACCCATCCATACAATACCCCGAACCTTATATCACACGGTAGACCCATCCATGCAATACCTCGAGCCTTATATCACACGGTAGACCCATCCAGACAATACCCCGAGCCTTATATCACACGGTAGACCCAACCATACAACATAAAGAACATTTATATCACACGGTAGACCCATCCATGCAATACCTCGAGCCTTATATCACACGGTAGACCCATCTATACAATACCCAAAGACTTTTGTCCCACGGTAGACCCATCTATACAATACCCTGAGCCTTATATCACACGGTAGACCCATCTATACAATACCCTGAGCCTTATATCACACGGTAGACCCATCCATACAACATAAGGAGCCTTTATATTACACGGTAGACCCATCCAGACAATACTCTGAGCCTTATCTCACACGGTAGACCCATCCACACAATATACTTTCTACAATTATATAAGAACTCGGATTCGTATATAGTCGGATTCGTATAATTCAGTGCTTGCCATTCACTGCGCACAAGGATGGCCACGAAATCTTACTGTGTAACTATTTTCGCCTGTTATAATACGTGTTCCGATGTACGTCCCACGCCTTATACTTATCACAAACGATCGATCCAGCGAACACATAGAAACAATTTTGTTATGTGTTTTCTGATACATCGATAAAATGCCAACCATGTAAAAAGCATATATGTATATACATGTGTGACTGCCAAACGTTACGGCATGGTTTGTATCATAATGTACAACGCACCAACTGGTACTGGTAAATATATCTACCATTGGAAGAAAGCGTGTGTTTGGGTTTCTTGGCCTAATTGCGACCCGGTCAGCGGAGAAAAAGTGGTCCCCAGCACTGGATACAAGCGACGAAACAAAATGACAAGACATTATATTCATAGACAAGCGAATCAGGTGCTTTATTAGACTGAATTGCAGACGGTTAATTACGTGTTAACTTACTGTCAGCACCATTTGAAGCACTTATCGGGTGTATACAGTCGCGACACATCCCATATTCTATATATACTTATATTACCGGGTTCATAGAGGATCTCGTCGGGAATCGCATTGCTTCCATTGGTAGGTTGGTTTTTATTCAGGACGCTCGAACCACTTTTGGTCATATCGCGTCAATGGGAGAAGGAAGGGAAAGTGAAGCCATGTTCCCGGGGGTAACCACCTACTCTTTACGAAGAAAGACATGGGATCTTTATCCTGCGACCACACCGACATGACCACAGCGGGGCGCGAACAACCGATCCACGTGCCGTTAGGCTCTCAGGTGGCCGGAGCACTCAATGCGAGCGCTCTAGCCCACTGAGCTATCGAGGCGGCCCCCATTGCTTCAAAAATCTCCGAGACCAGTTTCATCGATCTACCTTATATCAGTCCTTCTACGGCACAGATCTTGCGTTTCTAACTGATATCAAAAGTCACATTTCATGAAAATCAGACCGCCACCTGCCGGGAAAGCGAGTTTCATCGATGGCGGATTTTAGATTGGAATGACTAACCAATTAGTCGAAACCCCCCCCCACCAACGTACTATGTAAAAAAACAAACGATCAACGCTCTGTTTATAAAACACAACAACTTGTTGTTTATGAGTTTACGTGTAGGAAATTAAGGCCATGATGGCAAAACGCATTAGAAATTAATGTAACAATACTCTCGTGTACACAACCAATACATACAGTCATAAAAAATACACTAGAATGCCGTGCAGGGATACAGGGTTTGGTATAACATATCTGGAGCCAAGCCGTTGTTAACTCCTTCTGTTAATATATTCATAATCTTAGAATACATAATAAGGCAGTTATTGACAAATCAGGATTTACATTATGTGAAACTGCTGAAATGCATGTTCACGTGGAGAACAGTAACAGTGGTATGAGAGGGTTTGACATGAAGCAACGCACTCAACATAAGTAATATATGTTAGTACATCCATGAATCAATATCACGAAGAGTCGATGATTAAGCTTGGTTTAACATAACACAGCGGCGGCTTCAGGATTCGAAAGGGTCCATTGTGACAACATTTTCATCATAAATATGTCGCTTCGCCCAGAAATGCCATAATGTTTCTCTAATACTCCGATGCCATCCGTGCCTGCCATGGTCACGACAACACCTGACACCCACCGACTTGATTAGCGCAATAATGTCACAATATAATAATATGCTGATGTTCACAATAATACGCCTATCTATGGATACCGGGAACCATTGTCAAACAAACCATCGCGCAGCCTAACAAAAAAAAAACTAAAAACTTTTGCCTTCCCACCAGAAGTAGCGAAGTAAGCATTCAGTTCATGGCGATAATCATAATGCATAGATCGTTACGCGCCTGAGTACAGATTCGGGGTAATTCAAGTACAAATACAAAAACGATCCTAATGTGGACACAATCGATGTGTTGGCGTTAACCACGATGCATATATGAAAGCACTTTCTTTATGACACACACACAAAACGAGATTAAAAGCCGGCCCCAAAACATGACGGCATTCTGTCTTACGATTACCCTGAGGTGAGATTGGGTTAAACACGAGCCTTGGATATTCAATAGCGATTAGTTTTACTAACGGGACTAAGAGACGGTAGGTGGCGGTGGGGGGTGGGGTGGCGAGGTGGGGGGTGGGGGCGGGGGGTGAGGAGCGACGGCACGACCACGTGACGCCTGTACCAATTATCCCGTTGCCCAGGTAACCACACTCAATAATAAATGTGTTACCGCGATGATGACAAAATCGGGATGCATGCGTGACTTTGATGTGAAATGTAATGGGAGCCACAGCGTTCACAGCTCTGACGATGTCTTGAAGTGTCACGGGTGTGGATCCCAACGACGCCTATATTCGACTATAGATATAAATACAGGACTCTGCGACCAACGCGCACAATTCTAGTCGCGATCTATACGGTTCTATGCTGGTGGGAGGTAGGCTAATCTGGTAATCAAGGCGCTCTCTAGACCCCCCTCCCCCCATCCCCTCACCCCCCCCCCTCCCTGCCAGAGGCCGGTTACCTCTACGGCCTAAGACGTTCACCACAACAAGTTATTATCTTTCAGTGGGATTTGCAACTGCACCGGAAATGATATTTAATCGTATCAATGCCCCATTACTACCGCCATGCATTGTATCTCCAAGCAGAGGGAATTTAAGATCCTAACTTAGAGGCACACACGGGCCAGGCATTCGCTTACAAACCGTTTTACAACGCACAAGCCAGGGTCCACATTCCTAAGCCTACCATCATGTAGGTACGACATGAAACGAATTGGCTGCTTTTGGAAACGCAAGGGCTAAGCTGGGCCAACGAACATCCCGCGACGATGCGGGATAGATGAATGAATGAAACATGGCCCGGATTGGGTTCCCAGGCCCGGATTCGAACCCAGGACCTATATGTCGATATGCTGTCTAGAGCGCTACCACCACACCCGGGAGCCCCCCCCCCCCACCCACCCACCTCGATTGTGGGCCGTCGTATTCGTAAACCCAACGTCCTGATAACTTAAGTGTTGGCACAATTTGAATTGTGCATTATAAATTCGAGAAACAGAAAAAGACCGCACAGGATTAGGCATATAGAAGGTGGACCAGTGATTGCGCAGGTACCAGTGACTGCGCACTTGCAGAAATGCACTTTAGTTATTTTATTCATGTGAATTTGTGTCCAAAATTCTACCAGACAGATGCCTTCATATGTCACAGCTACCTTGAAATCTATTTTGTAACATTCCAAGATATCTGCATATTATGTTTATCATCTGTTGGCTCGGTGCGCAATCACTGGTACCTGCGCAATTGCTGGTCTGATTACTATAAGGGCCTTAGCGACAACAGGAGATCTCCTTAAACTTAATTTAATCCAAGTTGATCCAACTTGGTTGACCACAATTAATTAATGCGCTGTCCCGCAGCAAATAACTCCCGACACCGGATGACGTCACACCGGTCGATGGAGGTGTTACAAAAACAGCTCACCCCAAAGCCCTCCTCCCCCCCCCCCTCCCACCTCCCAGGGCGGCGTCTCTACCGGGCTGTCTGTCGCGCGCGCTGCTGGCCCTCGCGCCTCCCGAGTCGCTGTCGCCGGATCTTCAGACGCCGACTCCGCCGCGGGCAGCTTTCCCCGTCGGCGTCGACGTCGCTGTCGTCGTCATCCAGGTCCATGTCCGACTCCCCCTCGGTGTCCGTCAGAGGGCGCGGCTGGCAGCTCCACAGGCCCACCGTGCTGTCCCACTGCAAACAACCACAGACGCACCCCGCGGTTACAACGACTTAAAGGGCATGGGCTTTATCCACAATAGTTCACGTACTTATTCGGACGCTAAAGTTCACTTGTCCATACGTAGAGAAAATTAATTCAATATTACACAACAACCCGCCGCACCCCGCAGGTACAACGACTGGAATTTTGGTGAACAGTAGGTCGATCATTGTCATTATATAGCCAGCGCGACCTATGTCAGTCTGCTTCAGGTTTCCTTCCTAATATGACGAAATAATTCAAATAAACCGAGCATTAAACATATATCGCAAGTCAATATCCAATGATATAAGAAGAAAGGTTTAAATAAATGTTGAAAATGCATAACTAATATATATAAGCAAACAAAACCGTTCTCGTTAGAAATCTAGTGAAGATTTATTAACATTGTTTGGCGGACAGAAAATATTGGTGAGGGGCCGTATAAAGAGCAAGGGTCACAGGGTTGGAGGGATGGCACATATATGGTGATTGTGAATAGACACATCTGAATCTGAAGACAACCTACCGATGTGCTTAGCAGCTGGTTTTCATATGGATGCCATGAAACATCTCTCACGCATGCGCGATGGCCTTCTAGCTTCTTCACGATACGTCCAGTTAAGACATCATATACTGAAAATGTGAAAATACCGAAAATGGGTTTTGACCAAAATCAAAATTGTGCTCACGTAAACTGTCTCCGGGATATACCAAAATCCTATTAACATATCAATCGGAAAACCATAGAAGACAATGTTAAACATAAATATGTTATTATGTTGCATGGATTATGTGCCATGAGTTATAATACGTTTAACGCGATGGATCGTGCGCTGCTTACTAGTGATATTACGGCAAGATTTCTCCTCCACCTATTTTTGTTTTGCATAAAGACATAACGCGTTCGTGAACATCACTATTAAGAACTCATCATATTATTAACATCAACACAACTGGTAACACATATCACTCTTTCATTTACTGAATAATATAATGGGTGCATCAGAACCCATGTGACGGTTTTAAAAATACTGTTCCACATCAGACTGGCTCTAACCGCTTGCAATGTTCTCTTCAACGTGACACTGGGCCCAGTTACCTCTTGTATACTACTGTTATACATATTAGTTGTCGTAGTACATAGTAGTCGCAAAATACGTGTCTCTTTTTGTTTATTTATTGCTTTTCAATGCGGATACGGGCAGTACAGGCAAGGACGAGTCACATGGAACCACCCATCGTTGTTACAGCTATATATAAAGGAATGAGAGATGATATAAACTTCTTTTTTTTTTTTTTTTTTTTTTTTTATAATTATTTATTTCCAAAAATAGCAGTTTCGTGTCACATTACATAAAATACAAGGATATAATGTCATTTTCATACATCTGATCATCAAACACAAGAAGAATACAATACAAGAAAGATACCCTACAAAACGATCCAATACTAGAAAAGTACAATACAAAAAGCAAGAGCTGGTAGTTTTGAAAGCATTCAAAATGCCAAAGGTGTATAAACAGAGGTAGTTCAAAAAGCTGAAATTATACAATTCCATTTGTTTACAAATAAGGTTTTACTAAAATGTTCGTTATGGTCTACTATATGTTTTTCGATTTGATAGTAATATTTTGTTAATCTTGGGAGAGATGATATAAACTGGTAATGCATGTACTTCAATTTGCTGTTGGTACATTGAGAGAGACTCGTCCAACATCCTCCAACGGTTTTCGACAGCATTATTCTTAAGTTTCAGAATCATATACTCAGTTTGCACATACGTTTTTAATGTACTTTGTACTGAAATAAACAGCTAGATCAGATCTAACTGTTTATAATTAGTTTTTCTTCAAAGTGACGCTGGGCCTAGTTATCTCTCGTATATTACTGTTGTACACAGTATTTGTATAATACATATATTTACTACCTTCACGCATGTACTTACTGATGACGGCCCCGGAGGCGCAGCCGGAGTAGATGTATCTCTGTCCCGTGGAGAACAGGGGCGAGAACCGCGCCCGGATCAAGGTGTTCAGGACACTGTGACCTTTGTAGGTCATCAGGGAGCTGTCGCCAGGGATCGTGACAGTCTTCCGCACCACTGGCGGAACAGGGAACCAGCCGCGCAAGGAACAAGGCGATATTGAGCGAGGGAATTTTATACTTGGTGTCTACATACATTTGACGCCATCTGACTACGTAAAGAATGACATGGACTCGAAACTAAACTATCCTGCTGTATAGCTTCACATGTATATCTTCACATGTATAATTTCACATGGATAGTCCAATATGATTGCATCAAACTATCCTGTTGTACCTGACACAAATATACGATAAAAGCTCCACCTACCCTTCTAGAACAGCAAGGTATACCCCATACGCAGTATGTATTCTTATCGCGTATGCAACAAATAAAGGTAACTTAAATTACGGGACGCTTGACGTCATAGACAAAGCAGTCCGTTATTATCGACGTCACAAATGAAGATTCCGGAATATATTTATGTAATATTATTTTTCTTATTAAGCCTAGTAGTAGTAGTAGTATTTTGTACTCCGCACTGATGATTTATAATTAGAACAATGATTATTCGTACCTTTCCGCGGCACTTGTTGCCAGCGGTAGTCCCACGTCTGGCGCGCCACCTCTCGGCGAGTGCCCTAACGGTTCACGAAGAATGTACTCGGTAAACAAACTCATTTACCCCTAACGATAAGCTACTTAGTTATATAGACGCGCGGTAAGAGCACCAAATCTTATAAGTTCGTAATCGTGTTAAGGCGCATTAAATATACCCACCGAGATGATTTCGTGTAAACAAGTTTGAGCCGGGTTTTCATTCTATTTGTTTAGGCCTTTCTTCTGAGAATAATGGATTTTTACATGCATTACGTACACAAGTGTGTTATATACATCGATATTTGGGGTATGAATTTAATTTTTCAAGAATCAACTGAGGTGCACAAACAGTTTATATGTTTGTATTATACAAGTCGTTCCATTAATAGAAGTGAGGACTCACGTCTTGAGCAGCTTGAGACGAGAACTTCCGCATGTCCCACAGTTTGATTGTCTGGTCTTTGCAGTTGGACACCAGGTACCGCGTATCTCCCTGACAACGGATATCATCAATAAGTCTGGATTTTTATACATTAACTGTAGCAGTGAACCTAATACAGTGAAGAACACATGATGTTAGTAAACGGAGGCGGGGAGGAGGGGCGGGAGGTAAGGGCGCCTAAAGTACGAAAAACTGATCACTCAGGAGTAGCAGGGGGTGAAGAATGACTTAAAAGCTGCTTCTTGATGTACTGCGGTGAGCTGGATTCTGCTTGGTAATATGAAAGCATAAAAGCATCCGCTGCTGATTTCATAATACAACAGATATGCAGATATATAAATTAAAATGGCGTTTATGCCAAAGCTGAGCCGGTTCCACATCTAATTGATCATGTACAAATTATTTCTAGTAGTGAGTATTTCGACAGCTACACATCGCTCATTAACGTTTACGATAACATCTTCAGAAGCATAGCTTATAATGTGGATATTTCGGTGCGGTATGTTCACACTGAACCAAGTCGGAGCAGAGATTTTGGCCGATCAACAACAATGATTAAATAGAGCAGAAACACGTATGTACGTGGTATGCAGTAATACTACGATATTCCGTCCCCTGTTAACGGATATACCATTCAAATTAATATTACCATTCCTTAATTGCTCAACGCCCATAATAATATGTTATGGTACAATGATATGCTTTCATTAAGCGCACTATTATAGTCATAGTAAATTACTAAACACAGATGATATTATCGTGACTTAGAAAACTAAGGGTCTGGGGCCAACTTTGTGTAGATGAAGGTCATCCTGGGAAGCTCCCGGGATAATGACACGGAGATGGATGGAGCATGATCCAGATGCAAACGCCAGGGTTCGAACCCACGACCTGTTGGTTCCAGCATACTAACTAGTCCCCGTTTGACAAAACGGGATCTCAAAGAAAAACAACCCACCAATTTCAGCTTTTCACTTATTGGTCCGCAGCTAAACGCGCACATCAATTGAGGTGGGAAGGCTCGATCGTGACCTTGAGATGCGCGTTTAACTGACCTTGGAATCGATGTACGTGATGCCGTCCGAGTGGCCGGCCAGGACACCAACAGGAGCGTTGTTGTTCTCGCGCAACATCCGCCGGTCCCAGACCTGTGAATGACGTGGAGAAATGTCGCTGACCAGAGTAAATTAAGCGCCTAAAAAGATGAATTTCAAAGTGCCTCCTCACCTTACAATTTGTTTACTTACAGACCGGTGACTTTCACAAGACGCCATCCTACTTGGAGAGAGCACTCCCTGACAAGACACCCCCCCCTTTGCACAAAGTACTCACTTTACAGAGGCCGTCGTCCCCGCTGCTTGGAGAGAGCACTCCCTGACAGACACCCCCCCCCCTATTGCACAGAGTACTCACTTTACAGAGGCCGTCGTCCCCGCTGCTTGGAGAGAGCACTCCCTGACAGACACCCCCCCCCCCCTTTGCACAGAGTACTCATTTTACAGAGGCCGTCGTCCCCGCCGCTTGGAGACAGCACTCCCTGACAGACATCCACCCCCCCCCGCCTGTGCAGAGTACTCACTTTACAGAGGCCGTCGTCCCCGCCGCTTGGAGAGAGCACCCCCTGACAGACACCCCCCCCCCCCCACTTTGCACAGAGTACTCACTTTACAGAGGCCGTCGTCCCCGCCGCTTGGTGAGAGCACCCCCTGACAGACATCACCCCCCCTTGCCTTGGCACAGAGTGCTCACCTTACAGAGGCCGTCGTCCCCGCCGCTGAACACTATATGCGACGAAGCATCGGCGAAAGCAACAGCATTGACGTCATCTTCGTGACACTCGATCTAAACACCGAAAAGAAATAAATATTGACGCCATCGTCGAGAAACTAGCTCTAAATACCGAAGAGAAATAGATATTTATGTCATCTTCGTGATACTGGCTCTGAACACCGAAAAGAAATAGATATTGATGTCATCCGCGTGACACTCGATCTAAACACCGCGAAGAAACACATATATGGATGTCGTCTTACTGACAATCGATCCAACCACCGAAAACACATACAAGGCTAAAATTTTATCATCTGTCACCTTGAAATTCTCTAAAAGACATACTGCCAACTACCTTCAGAGTTCTCTCTCCTCGTTCTCGGTCATATACATACAGGCACCCGTCGTTAGCCCTGAGGGTCAAAATCGAGAATAAATGAGAGTCGTGTTAAGAACAGTCACAATAGCGCTGTAGTTTTAACCGAAACGTCACTTTTACAAATGTATAGCTACTGACATATAATCATGAAGTAAACATCGTCATACACATGATTAGGAACACAAGAAAGTACTGCTATCAAGCAGTATGGTGAATATTCGTTAACGGACTGCCTGAGCGATATATACATATATATATAGATCATAAGCTGCCTTATCCTGGAGTATAACAGAGCCTTAACCTCCCTTAGTCCCTAATCTATAGTTAACGCAGCATTTACCCTAGCATGAATTCCATAATCGTGGAGTACAACACAGCCTTACCCTCCAAGAATCTCTTTGTTGTCTTCAGAGAAGCATACGGAAAATATACAGAAACTGTGGTCCGTGGTAGGGAAGAGATGCAATGCATTGTGGGTGTCGTAGTCACCATGGATACTACAGATGTGAACTGAAAGACAAAACGTAAGTTTATAGTCTTAAAAACATACTGCAAAGATGTTATATGTATTAACAAACAACGTCAAAATAAGCGTACAATCTATACATTATTAACAATGACTGTTTTGCCTTAAAATAGAGAACTTTATTATGAGGGTAAACTGGATTTTGCAAATTGTCGTCACAGACACGTTGAGAATATCTTAAAATTTAAAACTGTATTTGCAAACAGGTCAAGGTCAAGAAATACTGACTGCAGTCAGACCAGCTTGAGTAGATCAAGAAGTTGCCATCAGGACTGCAGAAGAGAAATGGGCGGTGAGGAACCAAATTGTCATTCAATACATTTGATACATATCTCAAAAATGCAAGATTTAGTAGGATGGCTTCTCAAATTGCCAGATAACATCAGATAATTCGAACAGTATTAATCGTACCAATGTAAAGTAATACCGATATGGTTCGGGCCAGAGCCTTCGAAAAACTAAATGGTTTTATATTCATGTAATACTTGAGGAAAAGCACATGCTCTTCGGGCGGTTTATACTGACCTAAAGGCTGTGTCCAATATCGACCAGCCTACGTCTTTGGCTTGAATTGTCTTCATCAAGTTGAACTTTCCAAGAGCCGAGTCATAAACCCTAATCTGACGATCTATAGTAACAACAAAAAAGAGAAGACTTTAACCCAACGTTTAGCAGTCGAGACTAACGTGACAGGTCTACAAACAGTTCACCTCAATTCTGGCAGCAAAACGATCCCAATATTCGACATAACTTTGACTCGCTCCATGATAAAATCAGTCAACACTTCCAGCGTACGAATAATGTATGGATTCAATAACCGAAGAATGCATCCTAGGCCATTTGCACACATATATAGAGCATCGTTTCAATGTAGATGGTAAATACCGACAATTTCTTTTAATATTCTTATCTTCTAATAACAATCATGTTACATCACAGGGCTCATAGATACAAACGTATCAATTTTACAAGCTTACCCATGGTAATAGTTTATTCTAGCTAGTAAAAAGTTGGTTGGTTGGTTGTATAATGCGTGTCTAATGCGTCCATGGAAGGGAAGAGCGGAGCCATGTACCCGGGGTAATCCCCTGCTCTTTGCGAAGGGCTCGAATAATGGAAACCACATGATGCCCCAGGGCCACAAGTTTGAAGCCGGGTTATACGACAAGGACACAACCATCACCCAGATCGCGTCTCAACTACTCCATACCAACGGGAGTCCCTTGTCCTCGCGGTCTCACCTTGGCATGCGGACAGGAAGATGCTTCCATCCTTGGAGTAAGTCCCGCAGAAAGCTTTGTGGCGATAGCGTGCCACTTCCTTCATCTTATTGGGCAAGAAGCTGCAGAAGAAATACAGAAACATGACCGACATGAGATCGAACTATACAGACACAAAGTCTGGGTGACTGGGAGAAAGGCTCCCTCCCCCCACTTTACTATTTCTGTCCTATCCTAACCATATGTCCTGTCCTATCCCATAAGTTTGCGCACATGACGACCGTAATTATATTTCGAGTAAGCTCGGGAACACATACGAAAAAATATATCCCACAGTTATATCGGTATGAAGTGATAATACATCAACTACCCCAACAAGTGTGATTTTTGAGGTGATCATTCACACTTATGTATTCGTTGTTGGGAACCCCACAAAATAAGTCAACAAGAGAAAGAGGTCTTTTAAAATACATTCGGTAGTTATTATGTAAATCAATTACAATGATTTATATTATTCTAATCGTCTACGGCATGAGGACACGTGCTTACCATGAGGTAAGAAAGCAACAGTCTCCAAGAGTGAAGCTGCACGGACCGCATAAGCCGACCTCCCGCTGTTTAGAAAGACCAAATTGTGTGGCCATGAAGGCAAAATCGGCAAACAGACCTCACCGACTGAGTTAGCGCGACGTCAGAACTAACTACCGGTACATTGAAAACGGCGAACTCAGCCAAACTCAATTGCGCAATATAAATACAATTAATGCATAAACTCCTCCAGTATATATTAAACATCCTCAGCAACAAACTATTTATTTGTCTGCACTTGTGTATGTCAAATACAAGTTGACTATATAATATCGTACATGTATGTACCGGAGGCCGCTTTCTATATTTAACACCTTTTATTCCTTTATTTATATTTATTTCCATAATAATACTACCGGTAAGTCTTTTAAACATATTTTGACACGCGCTAGTTTTCTGTTGTTCAATGAACACCAACCTTCTGAAGTAAGTTAGAGACGGAGGGCACGGCTCCATTTTGAGATACCAAGCGAGATCCACCCGATTGTAACTGAATTTCCTGCCACAATTCACTCTTCTGGAATAAACAACAAAATAGGCCCACTGAAGAAAACACATTGTACTAAAACGAATCAATGAAACATCTTATTTTTAGAATTTTGTTACAGAAAAATAGTTGCGTGTATAGAAGTGCAAGTCATGATGATGCACAAATCATTAAACATGCTATGCTATAACAAATAGATGTATATCATAATTGTATGACTTTCTTTGAACTTAAAATTACAAGTTGCTGACCTTTATATTACTTGTGTCAGGGTCGGGATCAACTGAAAAGTGGACAAAGAAAACTGTTAAAGGCTCTACAGAAATAACGTGTAAGTTATTTGGAGTACTACCAGTACAACTGAACAAAGGGGTACAATCTAATTTACTTGGAATTACCAGATGGAATGAGGCAATATAAGTACTGGTACATGGAATACCTGGATAGAGTACTATTCATTACATCATTGCACTACCAGGGGAGGAATAAGTTACTATAAACTATATCATGGCATTATACCAGAAAGGGTGAGGTACTATCAATTATATCATGCAAAAAACAGAAACAAGTAAATTCGCTTTTAAAAACACCACATGCAGTACCAACAACTTTTTGCTAGAGCATATGAGGTGCAATGAAAAGCAAAATGATATGACCATAGCTTAAGTCCAGTAATGGCAACATGTCACTTCCGGGGGGATAAAGGTTTGTTCCATCAGTAATAACATATTATTACCAGGGGGTGGTGAGGATGGTCGAACACCTTCCTCTTCATCTTCATAGTCGTTATAGTACTCCTCATCATCATCATCATAAAGACCTCCAGAACCCAGAATTCTCACTTGGCCACTGCATCATAAAAAGGGAAAGATCAATTCCAAATCCAGCTCAACAAGACATAAAGGCAGGTTGTAATTCAAGTTGTAACAGTAGCAATTTTATAGGAGAAGAATGTAAAAGGAATGAATGGAAGCTAGGATATCAATTTCCTGAATGGATTATTATCTTCTTTTTTTTATATATGATTGGTAATAAAGATTTTATATGTGACCAAATTACAACCATATAAAAGGATATGAGTTATAAACTATTAGTTTGCTAGCTTGCAGCATTTAACTGAATGATTATGATTAATATTATCTAATATGCTGTTTTTCTTCACAAAAGAAACATCCTTTTCACCCAGTTTTTATTAATTTATAAAATTACTAGATACAAAATTATTTAATCTTATTTTCAATCATGATTAGTGTTAAGTTAGTTTTAACTTTATCATGTGTATGCTCATTCATCTTTATCCTCATGCTACAAGGGAAAAAACTGCCACATTATTATAATTTTGATGATAAAGTGTCTTTAACATCATGCTCCTGTCTTTATTGCATATGAAAAAAATTCTGCAATCAAGGCCTAAATGCATAATTTTCCTCTAAAAGATTTGAACTATTTCCCCTGGTAAAAAATTATTGCATGGGCAGCTTTGATATATTACGTTTAGCATTATACCATTACAAAACATTTTTCATTTTCTATCCATAAATATACCGTATTCATGATATCTGGATATTGCATATAGTCTATTCCTGATCTAGATTGATCTATATCATTCATACCATTTTTCAACTTAAGATTAAATTAAGTTTTGCATGTAAATTAATTTAAGTATGTTTCATTAATAAGAGAGTTTCAAATCTTTAGGTAATGCTTAAATACCTAAATCTTTTAAATTCTAAATTAAAAACTGAATAAGAATGAAGTGATAACCTTGATTTTATAAAGATATTCAATGAATTATCACACATTTATGAAGTCACAATAGTTAATATAAGCAGACAATATGATTACGATGATATAATTTTTAATAACAGTATATATAACATATACTGATATTGTATAAGGTGGTAGGGATGGTATTAATACTTGGTATATCTGAGTGGCATAGATATATCAAATCAGTTATATAATATATAGTCATATCTGTTAGGGAATTGGCAAAACAAAATATAGCAAGATACTAATATATATAAATAAAAATATATAGGGTGTGTGCATGTGTTGGGTAGGGAGGGGGGTAGCCATGGCTATAAAGAATCTTATCCCATACACAGCCTAGCCCTACCGTTCAGGGTTAGGGGCTGGGGAAGGAAGGAGGGGGCTGTAGAAGGCATTAATTTGATAGTCGACACCAGGTATTACTGGCCAGAACCCTGTGCTGGGCTGATATTCCTCAACCATAGCCTGCTACCCTACACCCTGCCACTAAAAATAGAACAGGGGAAAATAGTTTTATGATGATGACTCTGCAGTTTAAATGTCCATGCATGTATTATGATTTTACGCTTGTGTTGTTGTTTGCTGTTATGCAATTGAACTGTTGAACAAAGTAGGCCCTGATAAAAATTAAAGCACCACATCACATTCGATGCCAGGTAAGTTGCAAGATAAGTGAAGTCAACGTGTAGTGGAGGATGCAAGATGAAGATAACATCATATAGAGGTTCTGTACCAACGCGGGCAACAGAGACACTTTCTCAACCTTCGAACGAGATATGACAGAATGGTTGCCAAATCTGGGTCGGTGCCTCGGCCCGCACCCCCTTCGGGCACTTGGCTCCTGCCCTCATCTACTCCTTCGTTGGACTCGCGACCACTACTGCGTTCTGCCATGCTTTGCCGTCTGGAAGAATTGCCGGATCCCATACGAATTCTGACAAATACGTTGTGGTAAGCTTCGTGCAAAGCCTGGCCTGTCAAACGCAGTGTGTGGTGTTTACAAGTGCCAAAACTAGACCGGAAGCCGCAAACGTACCTCATACATATGCATAAGGTATGGCAGACCAATGAGGGCATAACTTGGTGTGCTTTGTTCACCCACTCTTATGTCACAGTTCCATGCATACCGGCTCGGTTTATCCTGGGGGCAGTGGTGGATAGCCGCCCATGACATTCTATACTAATAAAATGAAGCTGTCTGTCCCACTATGCCGCTGCATGCAAGAGCACATTGGCTTCAGCAGCGGCATTGGATGTATCAACATTGTCGCTCTTAAATGTGTCAACGCTATCGCATGTGTCAACACACCTTATCCCGCGCATAATATCGCTTTCGGGTGGTTATCCCCCATGGTGACCATGTCTACGGCGGGCTACCTGGCTTGGTGCCAACAGTATTTATAATATTTCTCCCAACGCTTTATCGCCCGAACCGTCAACAAAACAAACAAATCCCGTACTGTCTCGCGTCCACAACTTCCCATCAGTAGCAAATTTTGTCCACTGAAGTCATGTTAAATGACGAACAACGAGCGGGAAACAGCCCCTTTTTTTTACTCAATCAATGTATGACCTTGGGCCATATTTTTACTGGACTGATATTCGTTTATTAGCGTGCTTTAGCCGCAATTTGAGTATTCTGTACAAACAAAATACTGTCATACT
This sequence comes from Arenicola marina, assembly GCA_964019135.1. NCBI lineage: Eukaryota > Metazoa > Annelida > Polychaeta > Arenicolidae > Arenicola > Arenicola marina. Next base: position 40,896,962 of record OZ025257.1, on the reverse strand, counting down.
GTTATTTCTGTCGCTTATTAATTAGTACGAACGCTAGACGTTCGGGCGGCTAGTATGGGCAAATAATGAGAGTTGTGATTGTGTGGTCATGAGAGAATATTTTTGGTTAAGAAAAGGCATCCAAAATGGACACTGACATTCATGGCACAGTATATGGAGGTTAATTATTTAGACTTTCGATATCAAGTGCAGGAATATAGACAAGAGCTGCAATTTTGACGAAAAAAAATTAGATATAGAAATTTGCAGATTTCTTCTTCGGGGATTAAGAGAAAAAGGCCAAAAAATTGTGTCATTGAGGCGGCTTATGTGTATAACTGTCTGTGTATAGTGCCATAGACGTATATATTAACAGTGGCTGATCCAGGAATTTACGAAAGGGGGTGGGGGTGGGGGGAGGGGCACCATTGATTTAAGTACTATGCAGGCGCCAATCCAGTCAAAAACTTGAGACCAGGGGTGTGCTGGGGATGTACTATCCAGGGTGGGGGGGGGGGGGGGTGCTGCAGATGTACTACCCAGGCGTGGATCCATTTCGCCTTTTTTCAAGACATTGTCAGACACGATTATTCGACCTTCCGTGACGTAAATGGCAAGCCTGTCATTTCTTTCATAGAAAAAGCACAACATTGCGGGTGTAAATGATATTTTCTTAGATTACATAAATTCCAATAAAAATTAGTATGGCCTTACAATAGTATGCGTTTGCCACCCGGGGTTCGCCAGTATTACTTAAATTGATTCCCCGAGCTAGCAAGCCCGAAGCTGTCACAGCATGAGGGTTAGATATTTAGCACGGCCTTATGTACCTGGTTAAATAATTCTACCAAGGCCGCCTTGTAACTTATCTTGACGACGTGTTTCGCAACGATTTTAAAGATCTTAAGATTTAAAGGGCTATTTCCGTTCCTCGGGAAAGGGCTTTTCATTTCCACGTGAACTGGGAATGAGGAAAATAATTCTTCATGAACTGGGAATTGGGTAGCCGACCGCCGTGATCAAGGATTTGCATTAATCGTGAACTGGGAATTTTAATATTAAATAGCAGTGAATCGGGAAATCATAAATTTAGTATCATGAATCCGCCCTTTCTTTGTATGCCGGGAGTTATCCTTTTTAATTCATCTTGACTTGGGCGTCGTGATCTGGGAACACGACACCCCCCCCACCCCACTCCCCCAAGCTATTTGGACTACTCACAGATTGGTTCACGTTTGTTGCACTATTTTGGTGACGCCGAGGAGGCTCCAGGCTCGACTTTTTGTGTGATCATTTTAATTAATTTAATTGTGGATAATTCTTGCACTAATCAAAACTTTAAAATGTGACAGGTTTAGATCTTGCGTGATTTTGGCGGGAAACAACTGTTCTAGCTACAGGCCTAGTTTTAATTGTACCATTGAAATTCGTAACATCGCAGCATCCCTCGTCGTTTTGTCCAAATACATTAGAATGTTCCATATTGGTATATATACAGTGATAATTACATTCGGCATATATTTCGGCCTAATTAAGCGACTGATCTAGGCTCTTGCGGTGCGGTGCAGATGCAACACGTTCGTCTGTTGGCGACCTCTGCTGGGAGATTGTGAGATTCCACCGGAAGTTGTGAAGTGGGGAGGAGAAAAAGTGAAGGTAAGATATATATCTTGTTGTTTAGTAAAGCTCGTCTTGCAGTTATACAAGATGTACAGGTACAGTTTATTGTCTTCTGAGGACTATGCAGATGATGCAATTTTTGTAAATATATTAAGAGGCAATGACAGATTTTGTTTGTCTTGAACTGGTTTGCCAAGTTGTGACACTGACGCTGTGACTGTGTGATTGTGAATTGAGTAAATCTGTGATTGTGTGAAGTGTGTGACTGTGAGCCTGTGTCACTCAATGTGTCACTCAGATTGGCATGCACTGGCCTTTTTGCCACTTCAGATGTTTTGCCCTGACCTTGAATTTGATGGAATCAGTGTCAGTGATCAGGTGATATGCTTGGCTGTGGTAATGACTGATTCAGACAGGCTGACAGTGACACTGACAGCTGTCAGACTGGCACACACTGGCTTTCTTGCGATCTTGCATGCCTCTGAGCAGCTGAGTCTGAGGCTTACTGTCATACTGTTTATTTGACCTGCATTATGCTGGAATCAGTGAAACAATTGGCTATATCACTCAAGGACTGACTGATTCAGACAGGCTGATAGCTGTGTGGCCTGCACTGACTTTCTTGTGGTCTTGAGGGGGGCCTCCCTGGTGTAGTGGTTAGCGCACTAGACCGCAGATCAATAGGTCCTGGGTTCGAATCCGGGGCCGGGCACCTAATCTGGGGCATGTTTCATTCCTTCATCCTTCATCGTCCCGGGAGGTTCCTTGGCCCAATTTAGCCTGTATGTGCACAAAAGTGGCCTAAAACACCAACATTTCATTCTTGTGGTCTTGACCTCCGGCACAGAGTGTTAGACGTCTTGTCCTGACCTGGATTATGCTGGAATCTGTGATATGCTTGGCTTTGTCACTTATCTGGACTGAAAATAAGATGTTACTGTTGTCAGGCTGTTGTAAGTTCTAAAAGGAATTATATGTAATGTCTGATAAATTCACAGTTGGTCGCTGTTCAAGAAACCTATTTTCAATTCTTAACTAAACCACTCACTTGTTAGCCTTGGTGCAAGTGCCCCCAGGCAAGTCCGAATCTCTAGGGGCATAACAGTGTCCATGCTAAACTCTTGACGCCAGCCGGGAATTGACTGTAGCTTTTATTATAATGCATGCGTATACAATTATAGTGTTTACATATTCTATCTACCTTGTTCTATTTTTTGACATCAAGAAAGTATGTCAACACTAGGTTGTTTCAGTTATTTTTTCGCTAAGAAATGTTGGAGTAAATAACTTTTCCTCAGCCAACCATCCGCCATATTTGTTTTTGGCGCATACTGGTATGTGTGAATGCAACTTGGTTCCTCTGCTCTGTTAGCATGGTTAGCATATGACTCTCTGCTAGAGGGCATTGTCAGACGCTCAGTTTGAACTTAAGGACAACAGCAGCACCCTCCTTCACCGGTAATTCATGGTTACAAAGTTTGGGACCCAGGCTACAAATGGTGGCAGGACTTGCCAGGTGGCGCTGCATACACATGGCAGTTGGTCGGGAAAAGATATATGCTCCAACAGTTTTTCGCGAGCATACATAAATACTATGATTGTACATATAAATATTATGATCAAAGCTACAGTTGATTCCTGACTGCCATCTAGTTTAGCATGGACACCATTGCACCCCTAGAGAAGCAGGCTTGCCTGGGGGCACTTGCACCAATTGTTAGCTATATTATGAAATAACAGTTTTTTTCTTTCTTAATATAAAGCTTGAGATAATATCAGCACACTTTTAACCAAGATAGCTGCCTAAATCAACTTTTTCACCAACGAAAGCACAATTACAGAGATGATTAGTGAACGGTAGCAGAATTTTTTATTTTCCACCCATGCCTGAGGCACTTACCGATACCAAACAGATTGTGATTTCCAGACAGTTAATTGCATGCTGTTGTTGTCAAATAGAAAGCTAAGTATGCATTTATCTAGTTTACTTATGCACACTGTAAAGAATATTTTGGAACTTGAACATTCTTGCTCATAAGCAGAAGATGCTAAAATCTGGTTTTAATAAGTAACTTATCTGGTCAGCATATAAAATATGTGACTTGATAAAGGCCAAATGAGAGAATGTTACTGCTATACTGCTAATAAAACAGCCTCATTTACTTTCATGGTGGTTTTATGGTAATATGTTAATGGTGTTTTCGAGATATACATTGATCTCATTCACTGGATCATCACTTCTAGCCAGGTATGGTCTTAGGGAGATATTGTAGAGAGATCTGGTAGGGCTAGACGTAGGTTTCAGTGTTAATGGGAATAGCAGCAGCACGTAGAGTGGTGATGGACGGCGGGGTCGAGCAGTGGGTGGGGGGTCGACATGTGTGATATCTCGGCCCAGGCCCGGTGGATAAAACACACCAAGCGCCTCGGGCCAAATAGGAATTTCCCTTTGGCCTAACGCGTAAGGTGTTCGCTCGGGATGCGAAGGGTCGCCGGTTCGAAACCCGCCTAGAACGTTCTAGGGTAGAACCGGCGTCCATTCGGGCCTGGGACCAGAAATACTACACAAGTAGGTCGGGGTCAACCGGGGGGTCACCGGGAGTGAGTGGCAGGGACAGGCGGATGCTCTCGGGAGAGGGTGGTGGCAGGCCCCAAGGTTGGGGTGGTACCCCCAACTTAGCGAGGGGGTGAATCCCGGGTTGGGGTGGTACCCCCAACTTAGCGAGGGGGTGAATCCCGGGTTGGGGTGGTACCCCCAACTTAGCAAGGGGGTGAATCCTGGGTTGGGGTGGTACCCCCAACTTAGGGGAGGGGCAAGTCTCCGGGTTGGGGTGGTACCCCCAACTTAGTGGAGGGGAGAGGCCCCAAGTTGGGGTGGTACCCCCAACTTGAGGGAGGGGAGAGGACCTGATGTAAGGATGTATAAATAGAGGGGGATAGCGAGTAGAAGAGAGGAAGGAAGAAGCGAGAACTAGAGCTAGGACTAGAACTAAAAAACCAGAGAGAAGATTGATGCATGGAATATTATTGTGAAATAAAGCTCAGAAAAGGAACGACATGTGTTGGAATTTACTGTGCGGCCCGGCGAAAGAACTTTACAATATGCATAATCCTATCAGTCATTCATGGTTACCAACCAACAAAAGGCCTGGTGGTTAGCATACTTAGATTTGTTGAGTGAACTTGGCCAGGCCAGCTATCATACTGGGATTTGCTTAACCCCCTCCTCCCCCCCACCCATTGAGGTTATGTTCATGTGTTTTTTGAGTTCATGCGTATCCTTGGTGAGCAGACAAGTGTTAACCCTGATATACAAATACTAACTAAACTATCCCCGAGCTAACTGACAGGGAAGTTTAGTGTTTAGTCATTAATGAAACATGAAATAATACAAATGAAACAAATGTCGACAAGTCAATTTTATTACAAGTGAAAGTAGCATTGTATCAAAACAATTGGAAGCAACAAAAACATGCACCTAACCATACGCAAATACTTTCATTGATTAACATTGTCATGCATACAGTTAAAGATGTTCAATATATAGATTGGCGAATATAAAATTGGTCTATCATCCATGTTGGAGCCCACAATATATATTATTGTAGTAAATGGTAGGCATGGGTAATATGTTAGCTATGATGAACCCATGGTTCGCCCTAACATGGAAGAGTGACCATAAAATTGCTACAAATTGAAAATAATACATAAAATGTGTTGAGGATGAAAGCCCTCACTTTCGGGGTAATCGCCAAAGATCTGATTTGGCGGGAAATGATTGATAGGCAGATGATCAGCGTTGGCAATGGCGACATCGACACAAGCTTGACTAAAAACTCAATATCGCTGGGCGTTATTGTTCATAAAAACGAAGTCCTCGAGTTGCTTGTCATTGTACTGTCTGACATAGCTCTGACCTTGACCTGACGGTGGTCTTTGGCCTTGACTTTGACCTGGCGGTGGTCTTTGGCCTTGACTTTGACCTGGCGGTGGTCTTTGGCCTTGACCTGATGGTGGTCGTTGGCCCTGACTGGCCTGGTATGCTCTAGCGTTCATCTGCGTTTGGTCTTGGCCTGGCAGTGCCTGGCGTTGACCTGTCCGGTGTGATTTGACGCTTGTCTGTCTTTGGCCTTGACCTTGGCGATGATTGGCCTGATATGCTATGGCATCCGGCGGCCCTTGGTGTTGGTGTTGGCGGGCCGTTGGCGGCGGTGCGTGCACGGGGGCCGACTCCGTTATGGCCGCAGGGTTGTAAATGACAAACCCCGTATCCGTGTCCTGGTCGAAGTCCTTCAGGAAAACCGGGTTGATCTTGCCCATGGCGGCGGCCAGCTCCCGGGCGCCGGCGTGCGGGTTGGAGATCGTGTGGACGTCCAGGCGGTGCGGGTCGGGGACACCGTCCTTCCGCTTCCGGCGACTGGACGGCCAGCAGCCTTGGCACATGGCCAGCACGAGGACCAGGCCGAAGACCAGGAAGATGGTCACCAGGGTGACGGCCAGCGCGGCGTCGTGAGGCGGGGTGCCCGTCTCCGGCCCCATGTTATTTGATTGGTGTCCGGGTGGCGACAGAGCCGGCGTGGCACTTAGTAGACCGACCACCGGGAGCCGGGATTACCTCGACGTCCGCGCGACAATAGCCTCAGCTGGCGACGATGAGTCTAACCATGTTAAGTAAAAGTTCATTTGATATACTCGGCTTCAGTGATTGCGAATATTTCACTGTATGCCGCTCTGGGCTGGTAATGAACCGGTCGCAATGGATCCGATGCAGCCTACTCCAATTATGAGATTCAGGATGCCTTCGCCGGGTGCTCAGAATGCCCGCCGAACTTTCCGACAGTCACGTGGCTACGCACGCAGCTAGTCAGAGGTCAAGGTCATAGTGTCCTGGACGGTGGGAAGAGGTTCTCGTCTCTCGCGTCGTCTCCGGTTGAGGGCGCTTCGGAGTAGCGGAGAATGATTTCAACCGTCATTGGACACCTGATAAAAGTAAAATACGCAGTTAGCATGATATTGCATTAGATATATCTATATATATTATCACTCTATGCATATAACAATGATGCAGTTATTTCCGAAGTGGGCAGCCGCTGTGGCTGATTTGGTATGGCACTAAACATCAGACCAACAGGCCCGGATTCTATCTGAATCTGAATACGTTGGTTGTATCTTCAGGAACCAATTCTGTTCACATATCGTCAATGGGAGAAGGTTGGTTGGTTGGTTATTCAGGAGGCTTTAACCACTTTTGGACATATCGCGTCAATGGGAGAAGGAAGGGAGAGTGGAGCCATGTCCCCGGGGGTAACCCCCTACTCTATACGAAGAAAGACATGGGATCTTTATCCTGCGACCACACAGACATGGCCACAGCGGGGCTCGAACAACCGACCCACGTGCCGTTAGGCTCTCAGATGACCAGAGCACTCAATGCGAGCGCTCTAGCCCACTGAGTTGTCGCGCTGGCCCCAATGGGAGGACGAAGGGAAGGGCGGAGCCATGCCACCGGGGTAACCCCCTACTCTTGGCGGAGAAGGACATGGGGTCTTCATCTTGCGACCACAGACATGACCACAGCAGTGGCCAGAGCAATCACTGCGAGCGTTCTAACCCGCTGAGCTAGCGGGGTGGCCCTGAATCTGGGAATAGTTTCACGGGTCTGGGAATAACCACCAATCAAGTTCCATCATTGATGGAGAAGGAGCCGCCGTGGTCGAGAGGCAATGTGCTCGACTGGCGACCAATCAGCTGGGCGTTCGAACCCCACCTGTGTCTGGCACCGCGCCATCCAATCATCATCTCTCCTCGTATCCCAGAGTGTGTTCCTTGGCCCAGTTTCAGCCCGTGTGGCCTTAAGCTATCCATCCATCCGTCAATACAATCGCGGTTTGATGCACCTTCTTGAACATGCGACCATATTCTGGTCAAGCGCGATTTGCCATGTTATGAGGTCTTGGGCATTATCTTTCCGTTACAATGTTGGTAGCGTCCATGTTGACAATCGATACCTGGGACAAAAGTATTTTGCCGTTGTCGAGAAAAGTTGATATCATACATCATTGGCAGAACACGCGGTGAGCCAGGGCCATCAAAAGAGGTGCATGTGATCATAGGCGTAGGAGTCCCTGGCCCACCTACCACTCCCGCCCCACCCCCCCCCCCCCAAAAAAAAGAGAGCTTTCTACGCTACTACGTTATTGACCATAGTTTGTTATCCCCATTGCCTCAGTGAAACCACTTCCCACTCTTCGCATCCATCTTTCCAGCTGTGATATCTCGGCCCAGGCCCGGTGGATGAAAGACACCAAGCGCCTCGGGCCAAATGGGAATTTCCCTAGGTAGAACTTTCGGCGTCCATTCGGGCCTGGGATCAGAAATACTACATTTGGTGCCGATGGAGACGAGCCTGGGTTGTCGGAGCCACCCGGAGCCACATGATAAGGCCGGGTTACGGTTACGGCGGGTTACGGCTCCGGGTTACGGCGTGGCGCATGGTGGCGGTTACTGCGAGGTCGCAGTCCATTGGGGAAAGGGTGGAGTGTGATATCTCGGCCCAGGCCCGGTGGATGAAAGACACCAAGCGCCTCGGGCCAAACGGGAATTTCCCTTTGGCCTAACGTGTAAGGTGTTCGCTCGGGATGCGGAAGGTCGCCGGTTCGAAACCCGCCTCGGTCCTCGTCCATTCGGGCCTGGGACCAGAAATACTACACAGCCATATCTGGTAGGGTAGAAGTGGAGGAGGTAGGGCGGGGGGGGGGGTGTTGGCTGTGTTTTGTTTCCCCCCCCAGCCATGTCTCGCAGCGTGGCATGTATACACTCGTTCGTCACAGGCCTGTGACTATAGATACTAACTTTATGGCACGCCCACACAAGGACGGCTACAAACCTCTTTAGTGTAACTATATGCGGCCGTGCGAGTCATACAGGGGTGACAGTATCGCTACAGCAGCTGCCGACACCCGTAGTGACAAGGCTGGTCTTGCTGATAGTGACCACTAGTAAAGCCGGGTGAGTATGTCTTTGGAGCTATAGCTCTATTACCATTGTTGTCTTTGTGTTCGACTTTCTAGGGTCCACGTGCCAGTTCCTTTACCATGAGATAGGTTTCCCATGTTAATTAACGGGCCAGGTGCTAGTTTCCCCTCTAACTCATGACATGTGGTCCGGGCATGGGGTCTGTGCTCGGGGGTCTGTGTTTTACACAAGAACGTCGAAAGAAAAGAAGTGGGCTATATAGCCAGACAGCGCTGAAGTGTCTGGGGTGCATTATCTTCCGTGGTATAGCTAGGTGTTCTCACATTCGGTAAACGCGGATATCAAGGACTGTAGTGTCGAGTGGCGGATTTCGAACCGCCCCCCCCCCCAACCGGCCGCCGCCTGTTGTAAGGTTTTCGAACTTACTCAACGTGAACCCCCCCCCACCCCCCAACTCTTTTGAAATGCTGTAGGCCTATCCTTTCCCCATGGAGACCTGCTGATGACTCGATGGGGTTCCGTTGCAAGTCGGGGCCTGTACCAGTATTAACATCGGTGCAGGTGATATTTATGTTTGGGACTCTCCTGAAAGAAGGGGGGCCGCGCCGATAGCTCAGTGGGCTAGAGCGCTCGCATTGAGTGCCCTGGTCACCTGAGAGCCAAACGGCACGTGGATCGATGCTTCGAGCCCCGCTCTGGCCATGTCTGTGTGGTCGCAGGATAAAGCTCCCATGTCCTTCTTCGCAAAGAGTAGAGGGTTAACCCCCGGGAACATGGCTCCACTCACCCTTCCTTCTCCCATTGACGCGATATGACCAAAAGTGGTTGAGCGTCCTGAATATACAACCAACCAATTCCTGGAATAAGGAACCCATATGAAATGGGATTTGCTGAAACTTGCGCCAGAAGCTCATACCAGGGCGCGAACTCACGACTAGTTGATCTGCAACTCAACTAGACCCACGTGACATTGCTGGTTGTACGGAGCAACAACTGTCTCACATATAGGACTACAGCTCAATCTGCCTACCAACTGAGCTAGGGAGGGTTTCCCGATATATAGATACGTATATCTTTATCATGCACTGGGCGATCATACCTCGGGATCGAACCTGATTGGTTATCAATCTGTGTGGATTCACAAGGACAGTGTATGTAATACACACAATGTACACTTCGATCTACTACAGACCTCGGTTACCGATGACGCAACGTCAATATTTTATAGATATTTACCAGTTTACCGTCTACTTAATATCCTCAACCTACAGCCCGATACTCGCTCTTTACAAGGCAAACTGTATTTTTTATGGCTATTTGCATTACCTGTGTTGAAGCCACGACTTAGTGCTGTCATGGGCGTAAGGTGAGCTTCAAATCGCCGGGCGGTGGTTTATATATATTCAACGGCTGTACAGTGTATTCTGTGTACCAGCCACTGACATAGCCATAGGCATCAACACAAGGCCAGGGTAAAGTGCAACAGCTTTATGCACTTCAAGTTCGAATATAACGGTGAATATTACCATCCCGACCTGCGGATTTGGGCATCATGGTTCCAGCGTATGCGTTGCCCGCCTCAACTGAAGTCAGCTAGCTGTATTACAGGTAGATATGTGACTAGAATAGGTAGAGATTCGTAGCCAGTACGCCGTGATGACCCTACCGTTACGGTTATACGACGGCATGTCATACGCGAGTCTCGCGAAAGCTCTCAGTCGTCTTTCCCGCCTTGCCGCTCACGGTCGTCTGCTAGTTGTGACTGCGCGAGGCGGTGTGGGGTCACAGGGGGTACCCAGGTGTTATATACCGGCTGGTGTGGTTGCGATCTATCTACCCCTTCGCCCACTCACACCTCCCCCACCCCCAACCCCCAATCCACTGTACACACAGAGTGCCTTTGCGGGTTAGCCGTGCAGCTAGGGCCCCTTTGGATGTTTTGACAGGTGTGTGGGGAGATGTTGAACAGGCGGAGTTAGCGGCCTAACATCGGTGTCAGATGTGGGTGGTTATTGCCAGCTCCTAGCTGGCCTGTGTAGACCACTCTATGCAGTTACCAATTGTCTTACTTAAGCTGTCATATGGATATAAACGAGGCATAAAAACACACAGAGTGAACAAGCGAAAAAAGTATGGGATTATATTTGTTAATTATTCTCATTAGTTCAAAGGCTTGCGCTGATTGTTTATTTCACCTGGCCGCGGCTTGGCTGGCTGCATGGGCGGCAAGTGCCGAAATTTAAGTGGATTACAATTAGTACTCTCGTTTATAGGGGCTGGCAAATTTCCTTGTTATCCAAACGATGCAGGCCCAATAAATGAGGCTACGGGAAGGTGATGTGTGCATAAGATGGGCGGGAGGGGCAGAGAAGGGGGGTGTGGGGGGGGGGGGGGGTGAGTCAGGGGTGACCGGTGGAGTGGGTATTGCTGAAAGAGGTTGGTTGGATTCATGGTGCTAGCTGGGCCCGTAAGTTCGAACGGCGGGGGCAAAATATTTCGCCCCGCTCCATGCTAATGTCCTATTCTGGGGCGAAATATTTGGCCCCGGCCGTTTCGAACTTATACGGACCCTGATCTGATCGAAAACCGAACAGTCACTGGAGCTGCGCCAGCAAGAAAGGTGACTACGAACTGTCTACGAACGCTGCGAAATGCGCATAATTGCAAAGTGTTCTCACAGCACTGTTCTCATCGCATGACATTCCAAACGAATACAGATGTTTTCTTGGTATTTCCCGTTTCATCGTTCACTTGATCGTGGCTCTTTTTCGCATTTCCATTCAATAAACACGAAAAGAATGTCGAATCCGACCATTATTTAGGCGGGAGGGGTGGGGAGCGTGTGTGTGTGTGCGTGGGGTGGGGGGGGGGGGCGGGGTACTTAATGTATTGCTGGGTTGTTTTGGGTGGTGGGTCCTTTTTCACCGCCAAAATCAGCTCGGTCGGGGCGTTTTACCGCCGAAATCTGCTCAGAAGGGGTATTTTTTCGCGGCAAACGCAAACCACGCTATGAACATACATTGTCAGAGCCCCCTCCCATTGTTTTAGTTCAGGATAGCTCACAAAACTCTCTAAATGTCATGGCCCCTTAACATGGAAGATGGACCAATTAAACTTCACTTCCATATAACCTCTTAGTACAAGTACTTATAGGTCAGCAGATATATTGAAATATACTTTTACATGTGGTGAGCATGTTTGTGGAAAATACATGCGCAGAAATGTAGGCCTACATCTTGTTTTGTTTTGCTGACAGGCCTTTGACAGCCTGGAGGGTTCCCCATGCAGTGACGACATTTTTGGTCTGCACTCCATGCCCAATCCCGCTCGCTGAGTGAGTGACGTCACTTCCGCCATCCAATCTCTGTTCCGGTGTCTCGGTGTGACGTCACCAGAATGCACCGGCGCGGCGGCGGGCGCGGGAGCGGGGCGGACACCCCCCAAGGTGTGGAGGACCTGGCCAGGAGTGCGCCGACCCGGGAGATGTCCGCCGACGGCACGCCCTTCCAGGCCCTGGTCGTGGTGGAGTTCTACAAGGCCACGCCCCACGAGGCCGTGGAGTGGCTTCAGCGTCGAGTCGCGGCCCCCAGGATCCAGGGAGGTGGGGAGCTCCTGGCACACGTCGTCAAGGACAACAACGGAGGGGTGAGAGCAGACCCGCGGGAACAATCATCACATTTATGTTACATATTATTTAATATTATACTTGTTATGCTTATTTTTCATATATATTTATTTTAATATTATTTTGTATATATATTAATTTTAATATTTATTTTATATATATATTAATTTTAATATTTTTACTTTATATATATTTATTTTAATATTTATTTTGTATATATATTAATTTTAATATTTATTGTTCTTTTTATCAAATATACTTATACATAACAAAAATGAAGGAATATCCATCAACATTATATGAAATGTTATTTGATATTATCTTGAATCAAAAGTAGTCATTAGACCTTTAAGCACATCTTTGACAACCAGTAATGTTCAAGAATCGGAACGGGTTCGTGTCTGCATAATGTCTTGTTGTTATTAAAGACGAAACCATATCCCTCTCACTTGTTAGACGAGAAGCCGTATGCGCTGCGACCTATAAAGACTATCTGTATAAGGTTGTAGTGAGGTTAATGATGTTACTGGTGTTTGTGGCTTGCAGCGTACCATGTTGTTTGTGAGTGGGCGGACAGAACGCCTGTTGCTGGCCGCTGAACTGATGGAGATCAAGAAACCTTACAAGGACGGAAGCCTCAGAGAGATCTCCATGGCCGACATCGAATTCTTCCAGGGCTCAGGTACCCGGATTATACACCAAAAATCTACCAATGCTGTTCTCACGAAAACGTCAAAGATATCAGAAACAGTTCGACTAATATGCAACTTGAGTACTTGCTTCCAGTATAACGATAATTGCAGAGATGTGTGTCTTGAGTAGATCCTTGCAACATGAATCACATTTTCTCATTAAACGAAGCGCAGGAATTGCTTGATGGACCATTTTAAACGGCGAATGAATAATCTGCTGCTGAGATGTAAATCGTTAATGTAACAAATTCATTATCCAATGAACTTGTACCTTAATTGAAACCAGTCTTGACGCACGGCGTCTATGTAGCGACGGTGAAGACAAACTGTTCCATTTTTGCAGATGACCTGGACTCATTTCTGCAAACGAGCGAGAAGCAGAGAATTATTGTGCACGAGCTGGAGAGCATCCGGGCACTGGAGGGGGAGGCGAGCATCACGGGACTGCCTGCACTGAAGCTGTACCAAGGACAAGCATTAAGTGAGATTCTTACAGCCTTAACCGTTTCTACCGCCTCCTGGCCTTTCCATCCAGCCTTGTTATAAGAGGGGGTCTGTTCACCTGAACTATTCTGGTGGCGTGGTTGGGGTTTCATTTACCTTGTGTATAATTTCAGTTATGTCTTCATTAAGAAAAAAAAAGGAATTGTGGTCAAATTTGCATGTTAAAGCGCTATTGTTAGTATTAGTATCATTAGTAGGACTGTGGCTCTGTCCACTGTATAGTTCAATGCACAACGTGAATATAAACGTCGATCGAAAGGTTTAGTATTTTTGCGATATTATTCATGGCCGCCTTCTGCAATGTGAACATTTATGATACTGTGAGTGCTACTTTTTGCTTAGTGGGACGTAATTTAGTGACAGCAATTGCCGGGTAGCGAATGCAGTTTGCTATTATGAATATTCAATGGGATCCTGAAATGGTAAACGGTTTCGTGGTTGAAATTTCATTTCGGTGTTTCCGTTTGTTGTTTAGTTCCTGCTCTACAGCATGGCGACGTCATCAAGCAAGTTTTTCCGCTCCATGAGAAGGAAAAACTGAAGGCGCTCGGTCGTGACTGGTACCAGAAGCTTATGGGGGTGCAGCCTCTGGGTGAGCACTCGCTCGGTCATGACTGGTACCAAAAACTCTTGTTACATTGGTGTCCCTGTTTACGACAGATTATGCGGGATTTGAGTTTGCCCCAAAACCCGTGCAGTTATTTAGTCCATTCGAGTATTTTTCTGCTCGAAACCTGTGCGGTTATCTGTAATTAATGCTCTATTTATCTGCCCGAAACCTGTTCGGTTATTTGTAACGAATTTCGGTATTTATCTACTCGAAACCCCTGCGCATATGTATCCATTTAAAAACATATTTTCGGGTATTTATCTGGCCGAAGCCTTTGCGGTTATCTGTGAGTAATTCCGGTATTAATCTGCTCAAAACCAGTGCGGTTATTGGTGACTAATTCCGGTATTTATCTGCCCGAAATCTGTGCCGTTATCCATTGCATGCATAACTAATTCCTGTCCGTATCTCCCCCGGCGCGTAGAACGCATCCACGAGTATTTCGGCGAGACGGTGGCCATGTACTTCGCTTTCCTGGGCTTCTACACGATGTCCCTCATCCCCCCGGCCATCATCGGCATCCTCTCGGCCTTCAGCGTGTCAGGGCCCCCCGCCCTGCAGCTCGACCTCGTCGTCTTCTTTTCGGTCTTCAACCTGGTGTGGGCCTCCCTGTTTCTCGAGTCGTGGAAGCGCTCCTGCGCCTCGCAGGCCTACAAGTGGGGCACCATCCACAGCGAGCCGTTCGAGGAGGCGCGCGCCGCGTACCACGGCACGCTCGGGGTGAACGCCGTGACGGGCCGCCTCGAGCCCAAGTACCCCAAGTGGAAGCGCGCCGCCAAGTTCTACTGCGTCTCGCTGCCCGTCGTCCTGGCCTGCCTGGCCGGCGCCTTCTTTGTCATGCTGGGGTACTTCTGGCTGGAGCACGTGGCCCTGGAGTATGATGAGTACTACGGCAACGCGCTTACGTACTTGTTGCGGTTCATGCCCACCGTGGCCTACGCCGTCGTCATCAGCGGCATGAACGCCGTCTACAGGAGGCTGGCCACGGCACTCAACGACTGGGGTAGGTGTGGGCTCTGCGGGGGGGGGGGGCGTGGAGGGGGCGGGGGGTGTGTTGAGGGTGCGGGAAGGGGTAAAGGGGGGGGGGGTGGTGAAGAGTGCGCGAAGGGGTGGAGGCGGGGGTGGGGGGCGCCGAGGGGATTGTGGAGGGTGCGGGGAAAGAGGGGGGGGGGGGGGGGCGTGGACAGGGGTGCGGGAAGGGAGATGGGATGATGGGAGGGGTATTGGCTTACCTGCATGGTCACGGTAACCGCCGCGCACGGTAACCGCCGCGCACGGGTCGATATTTCGAGATGCTGTGTTTATATGGTACGGGTATCATATCACCAAAAGATATCGGTAACTTACATATATATTAAAACATATTTGGTCCCTTTTTGTCATATTTAGTCTGTTTTAGTCATAGTTAGTCCGTTTTAGACATTTTTAGTCCTTTTTAGTAATATTTGTTCTTTTTAGACATATCTATTATCTTGTTCGACGTGAAAAAATGAGGCGATGATTGTGTATAAACGAGTTTCCATACCTCTTGCGATGAATACTTGTTTCTGCTAGCGAGATGAACCCGTCTTTTATGCATTTGACTATTTCCTTATGACACCGTACCAACTGCCAATTAATCTGTATAGACCTTATATCTAGTTTAACCCAAGAGACATTATCATAGATCCGAGCACATATATTATCCGGATTTAGAACCACTATGAAAATAATTTCGTTCGTCAATGGCACTGTGTAGAGAGACACTTTCAGGAATGGCTGTTGTGTGCCCTATGTATATAACCGGCTGAGGGATAACACCCTCCCATATACTGTCCTATTGGGTAGTTTACCTGCACTAGTTACTGTCTGGTGTGTCGGCTACAACCCTGAACCTTCGTCTACTTACTTTCACAGAGAACCACCGACTTCAATCCGCGTATGAAAATCATCTAATAACAAAGCTGGTTCTGGTAAGTGGGTTCCGATGCCCCTCCCCCTCTCCACCCTCTCCTCCAGAATTATACATTACCTTTGGTAGCCTCATTGGGACAGCCCTTGCTTCTTGTCAAACTCTTGACCGAGTATACATGTATATATGTTTCCATATGTTCTTTACTTGCGGGCACGCTTCATCTTTCACACAACAATGGGAGAACATCTGCCCCCACCACGGGGTCTACATAGGCACAACATATAGCAACAATTCATAAGCGATACGGTACCCATTATAAGCTGTATTCTGGTGTATATGCGTCACCAATACGTTTCCTCGTCTCACGCCTAATGTCTAAATAATGTCATTATCCTGAATTGGGATTTTTCCATTGGGAATGAATTTGTAGTTTTAGTTGTGGTTTCCCGCGTAGCAGACCAAGGCCGTGGTGCGTAATTCAGCAATCTTGCTAACCTGGTTATGTTTCATTTTGGTCTTCCTCTCGTACATATTGTCACCAGGCCATGGTGGTACATGCATACCGACCTGATTATGTCTTCTTTTGGTCCCCAGTTCGACTTCGTGAATTGCTTCATGTCCCTGTTCTACGTTGCGTTCTACATGCAGGACATACAGCTGCTGCGACGGGTGAGGATATGAACATGTGATGTGTAATGGTGACTCTGATAGGTACGCCAGTAGGTGGGTCCCAGTGTCCCAGAGCTCCTCAAAGTTATGGGACAACCGAAAAATAATGGGAAATCCCAAAAATAATGGGACATTAAACGTTAATTAGATGAATTATTGCATGGTCTGCTCACTATCTATTTACAATGCGTCACCATGTCCCCTCACAGCTCAATGAAATGCGACATTTGAAATTGCGCGAGCCAATCAGAATCGCTGGTGTGATGTACGATATCGATGCCTGGTGACTGAAGCGGAGTCCAGAGGCTCGCGACGTCAGATCTAATTTATTCGAATATAGAGATTAACATTCAATGATTAATATGGTGATTGAAATATCGCTGGGTAATAACTGGTCTGACGGGAAGATGTTATTTACAGGCCATTTTTGTGTACAAATGGGCGAAAGGGGCCAATGAACCCATGACGGGGGATGAGGCGACGCCAGACACCGTGGGGGTTTGAAGTTCAAACGCTGTAGCGCTGCAGACACACCTTTGAACCCGCTACCGGTGTGTCTGCATTGGAGCACGCTACAGCGTAGCCACAGAATGGGAGTAAACACAGCCCACAGTTGGACTGAAGGGATGGCTGTCCAACTGCCTTAAGGTTGTGTTTAGACGCATTATGTGGCTAGCTACAGCGAATCTGCTGAAAGAATAGTACGTGCGTGGCGTGTTATGTGTGTATATACGTCTATTCTTATTCCTTTTGTAGAAATAAAATTTATCAAAAAAATAAGTACGTTCGTGGTGTGATTTCCCTGACCACCGTATCGTTGTCATGGTTACAGCATCTGGCGGCGTTGCTGATCACGCAGCAGATCCTGGGGCAGATCATGGAGACGGTCGTCCCATACCTGCTGTACAAGCGACGCAAGATCTCCATCAAGAACCGACATCAGAACTCGACGGAAGAAGATGAACAGACAGCCGTGGACGATGACAGCCGCCTAGCGGCCGAGATCGAAGGCTCCAAAGACAATTATTTGGTAAGCGACGCTCAATCTATCCAGAAAACGAAAGACTTTTTCAATCTTATTTTTAGCTTTGAAATCTCGTTCGTTTGCGGGAAAATTATTTTAGCTGAGATTTTCTTACCCTGATATTTGTATAGAAAATCTTGCTTTTTAATTTGGTCGCTTACAGATTCAATTACAATCAATCACCCGGCGTAGTTTCACAGTGGTGTCACAGCTTCTCACTGAAAGCAGTGTTCGACGCGATCGTGCCCCAGTCGTCGATGGCATAATTTCAGACCCTCAAGTCACATTCTCCGGTACCGATATGTTAAGATCCCGTAGCCTTTAAACCGCCAGCCGAAGACTACCGTAGAATCGC
Source organism: Arenicola marina (assembly GCA_964019135.1). Classification (NCBI taxonomy): domain Eukaryota; kingdom Metazoa; phylum Annelida; class Polychaeta; family Arenicolidae; genus Arenicola; species Arenicola marina. Next base: position 40,879,015 of record OZ025257.1, on the reverse strand, counting down.
CGTTGCGTGTTTATATGGAGGCCCGGCCGTTTGGCTATTACTATATCACTCACTTGCGGTTCTGCGGCACTCAGACCACCTGGCTCTCAGGGCGTGCAAACCGCATTATAACGCAACGGTGATCTAAAGGATATCCAAATCTTACTGCCCGGTAGTTCAATCAGAACCCCTTCGTAAAATCAACCATTGTGCAAATCTATGTTCTATCATTAGCCAATTTCAATTAAAATCCGCGCTTTATCCAGACGTGGATCATTGGCCCCCTGTTCTACTCGCTTGACTCTGGCTTTGATAGAGCTTCAGAGCCATAAACCCTTGATTTTTAACTGGGAGATCTGGGATTCTTGGTTGTCAGGGCAACGTCTCAGTTATAAGACGGCCATGTGATAAAAGTTAAATGTATGATTCATATTAAGGAGTTCGAGCCCTGGCGCATTCACCATTCAACTACATGTTATTGGTGTCATTTTGCCGAGAGGATTCTGGGCTCTGTTTGACCTTCATGTGCACAAAAGTAACATATAACACGTAAATAATATTTTCCAACCAAAATTGAATCAAGGATTCCTTGTAAAACAATATTGTAGCTTTGGTTGGCAGGTTTGGTTGTACCGTATACGATTCCTGTATCACCATGGGGTATAATGAACTAAATTGACTATTTAGACATAGAGAACCGTGTATGTATCACCCGATCTTCATGCCATTGACTTGCCTTGTATTTTTCATTGCACGGGATCTTTCCCGTATACTTGGCCCTTCAACCTTGTAAATTGCTTGCGGGTCGAAACCTCAACTGATATTATCTGTTGTTGTTTTGCAAGTTAAAGGGTCTGATCTTCGCACTTTACACAACTCTCTATTTGGAAACCGTTTTGGTGAATTGCTTTGTATAAAGGTGGACATTGCCTTGGAGAGTAGCAAGATGCAGTTCACGGTAGGTGGTCGTCGGCAGCCCTGGACTCTGGGTGTCGGCTGTTACAGCATGTGGTTCGGTGGCCCCTTCAGTTGTTATATCAGTTGCTTGTAGACCGTTTTACGCATTGTAGAATGCAAAATGCCTGCGTTTCTGGTGTTTATGTGTCGTTTCTGTGGGTAGCTTTGTTTGGTCTTCGCGTTTTTATGCCTTGTTATACTTTTTTTGGGCGAGGGTAACCAATATATCTATGACGCAGTGGTGAAAAACACTAATATATATATATATATACTTATATATAAAAAAGGAAGACCTGTTTGTTTACGTACTCGTTACCTGATTGGCACCCGTCCGTGTGTGTTAGACGATGGATTTGAAGCTTTTGTTGTGGTTGAAGTAATACGATTGGTGGCAAGTACGCTTATGACTAAGTAAGCCTATCTGAGACCGACAGATCTTACCGCATCGATGACCCGTCATTTCATCTTGGTCATTACTCAATGGACACCTTGTAATTACTCTCGTCGATACAATGTAAGGCGGTAATGGGCCCAGTGACGTCATATATCCTGACCAGCACGCGCGAGGTATTTGTCACGGTGAGATTTCATAGTTTTTCTACTCACCCGAAAGGTCGACTTCGTCATTTCTTAAATATGTTTCCTTAATATTAAGGAACACTATCCTGTAAAATCGAGATAAATTTAATAAAAAAAAATTTACATTGAGGAATGTTATCTGAAAACAAACGACGTCACTATATATCTAATTTTCTTTAATACTCTTGTTATTATACTTATATCGAGTTCGAGATTGTTTTACACTTTGAACCGAGAGGAATAGTAACTTGTAGAATCGATCAATCGGAGAGGCAAAACACTGAGAACTCTTAGAGTCTAGTGTTAAAGGGAACCGCCAGCCTGGCCTCTAACGCTGCCTTACCGATTCATATAATACTCAATTGCCTATCCTCCAAATTACAGAATTTTTCGTTCTATCTGTAGCTCACCATAGCATTTAGAAATGACCGCCAGGCATGATTTCGTCGCCTACCCAGGCGGCAGCCCTTTTTGGAGGCGTGTCCGCGATTGACCAATCAGGAGGCGATACTCTAATTTATTCAAACCGGAAATTGCGCCTGTTGTGTGAGCAAAACAAGAGCGCATGATAATCGCTAGTATAAATAGCTGCGATTCTAACTCCAATCATGGCAATGTTGCGGATTCAATCGTCGCAAGACGTATATCAATTTGTGTGAACGGTACTTTTCCGTGAAAGGCCAAGATCTTGCGCTACTGCACGGCTTGGAACTGCCGCTGTTCATCTATAAATCACGGCCCTGATCTTTCTCTCCGCGAGCTGTAACGTAAGGCGGCGCCATATGAATAGTCACAATATGCGTCACTTGCTCCGGCAAAATGGCGCGCTGCTCGACATTGATGGGGGCGGGTTGCCTTAATTTTTTCTCCTTACCAGTCGGCCGAAACGAAGCGTCAACACTCGCCAATTTAATTTTAAGATGTAAACTTTCGGTGCAGATCGCGATTAAATTATGTTGGCCACCCGCTTTAAGCGCACCGTCATAAACATTAATCTATAGATTTAGGATGGGATTGTAAATCTCAGTGTCAGGGGTCCCCGCGGTGTGAAATCCAGTCTTATGTGGGGTCTACAGCAATATACTGCCGCTGATTTACAGAGGGATATGAAGCAAGAAGAAGACGCGGGGGTAGAGGAGAGAAGGGGAGGCGGGTTGGGGGGGGGGGGGGGGGTACGTAACAACGGTAACAACAGAAACCGCAACACACCAACATAATGGAAAAAAAATCGGTCTAGGGCTGTGCTACTCAATGCTTAAATACTCGATGATATCCGTTATGCTATCATGGTCGTTAGAACCGGTATTTTGTGCCCTTAGTTGCAACAATTATTTTATGGCGTGCTCAGAAACTCGTGCAAGGGTTCTTACTTAGCAGCTTACTTGTTACGAAAACAATAAATATGTTGTGAAGTTGCACTTCAACAGCCAGGTCATTACACATAATTGGAAGAAATCTAGAGTGAGTTCGATAAGGTAAATCAAATAGTCTGCGTATCACCTTCCGCCAGGCTACATAACATGATTGACATGCAGTGGACGAGAAATCTCATAATTGGCTCCTGAAACTAAACTGAGCTATAAAGACTTTGCGATAGAATGCGTTGAGAGTATTATGGACACCTCCATCGTCTTTAGTAGAGTTGACGAAATTACCCAAATGTACAGCCGTTTTTGGGGATATTAACAGCATGCCCTCAAAAGCTATTTGAGTATACTTCTTGGGATTAAATTTAATATCGTAGTCTTTTGCAGAGTCACTTGCTATGTGTAACATGGCTTCAAGGGCATGTCCGCTTGGAGCGAGTACCACTAAGTCATCTGCATAAGCCAAGGCACCGACAAAGATATGGCCTATGTAGCACCCAAGGCCCGAGTTTTTTAGTCGTTCTATCAGTTTGTCACAATAGACACAGTACAGAATAGGAGACATTACACCACCTTGTTTAACGCCGTTGCTCACAGTGAACGCAGGACTAACGAAATTAGCCCATTGTACTCGCACACTCTGATTAGTGTACAGCACTGTAAGGAACCTGGCAATGACGGGACATAGCTCCCTTTCAATAAAAATCTT
>OZ025257.1:40769409-40875224 GCA_964019135.1 Arenicola marina | reverse complement strand
TACGGGAATCACACAGATTACATTCGAAACGTTCGCTCGCCAGAACCACCTGGTCCAGCCAGGCTCCGCGGCCATTTCTTTCAAAATGCGATTGGCGTTTCGCCATCATCTGGAAATGAATACATAACAATTAATTACAGTTGAAAAAAACCCAAACATTTCCCACTAATTATCTTGGTTTGTTACACCCTTGGCCCCCAAAGAATCAGATTTTCGTAAGTGGCAGATGGGGAATCAGCGATTGCTATGAAAGTTGGATTATTTTGGCATGGCAAGGGTCTACATGTCTAGAGAAGTGTTTTTCTACGCATTAGATTAGCATTAGCGACGAAAATATAAGATTTTGGTCATTAAGAAGACGTTGTCTACATATATGAATTATTATATTAAATTACAAATTAAAAAAGAAGTTTCTATTTGGCTTTGCATTTTTGTTTTCCGAGGGAAGTCACATCAAAGGAGAATACCAACGCATATATAGTTCAATGTTCGTAAGTACCAGATTGGGAGTCGGCCAGTGCTGGGGAATAGGGTGGTTTATGGAATGGGATAGAAAGGCTCTACATTGAGCGGAAAAACATCTCCGGTGACTAGGGAGATGGTTTCCTATCATATATATACATGGCCTAATTTCCACCTGGGCCCCAATAAGTCCAATTTGCGTAAGTGGCAGATTGGGACTCGGCCAGTGCTGGGGAATAGGGTTGTTTATGGAATGGGATAGAAATGCCCCACATTGAGAGGAAATGCATCTCCGGTGACTAGGGAGATGGTTTCCCATCATGTACATTGCCTAATTTCCACCTGGGCCCCAAAGAGTCCAATTTGCGTAAGTGGCAGATTGGGAGTCGGCCAGTGCTGGGGAATAGGGTTGTTTATGGAATGGGATAGAAATGCCCCACATTGAGAGGAAATGCATCTCCGGTGACTAGGGAGATGGTTTCCCATCATGTACATTGCCTAATTTCCACCTGGGCCCCAAAGAGTCCAATTTGCGTAAGTGGCAGATTGGGAGTCGGCCAGTGCTGGGGAATAGGGTTGCATATGGAATGGGATAGAAAGTCTCTACATTGAGAGGAAATGCATCTCCGGTGACTAGGGAGATGGTTTCCCATCATGTACATTGCCTAATTTCCACCTGGGCCCCGAAGAGGCCAATTTGCGTAAGTGGCAGATTGGGAGTCGGCCAGTGCTGGGGAATAGGTTTGCTGATGGAATGGGATAGAAAGGCCCCACATTGAGAGGAAATGAATCTCCGGTCACTAGGGAGATGGTTTTCCATCATGAAAATTGCCTTATTCCCACCTGGGCCCTAAAGAGTCCAATTTGCGTAAGTGGCAGATTGCGAGTCGGCCAGTGCTGGGGAATAGGGTTGCCTATGGAATGGGATAGAAAGGCCCCATATTAAGAGGAAATGTGTATCTGGTAACCAGGGAGATGGTTTCCGAAAATATACACTGCCTAATTTCCCCCTCGGCCCAAAAGGGTCCAATTTGCGTAAGTGGCAGATTGGGAGTCGGCCATTGCTGAGGAATAGGTTTGCTAATGGAATGGGATAGAAAGGCACCACATTGAGAGGAAATGAATCTTCGGTGACTAGGGAGATGGTTTCCCATCATAAAAATTGCCTTATTTCCACCTGGGCCCCAAAGAGTCCAATTTGCGTAAGTGGCAGATTGAGAGTCGGCCAGTGCTGGGGAATAGGGTTGCTTATGGAATGGGATAGAAAGGCTCCACATTGAGCGGAAAAACATCTCCGGTGACTAGGGAGATGGTTTCCTATCATATATATTGCCTTATTTCCACCTGGGCCCCAAAGAGTCCAATTTGCGTAAGTGGCAGATTGGGAGTCGGCCAGTGCTGAGGAATGGGTTTGCTAATGGAATGGGATAGAAAGGCCCCACATTGAGAGAAAATGCATCTCCGGTGACTAGTGAGATGGTTTACCATCATAAAAATTGCCTTATTTCCACCTGGGCCCCAAAGAGTCCAATTTGCGTAAGTGGCAGATTGGGAGTCGGCCATTGCTGAGGAATAGGTTTGCTAATGGAATGGGATAGAAAGGCACCACATTGAGAGGAAATGAATCTTCGGTGACTAGGGAGATGGTTTCCCATCATAAAAATTGCCTTATTTCCACCTGGGCCCCAAAGAGTCCAATTTGCGTAAGTGGCAGATTGAGAGTCGGCCAGTGCTGGGGAATAGGGTTGCTTATGGAATGGGATAGAAAGGCTCCACATTGAGCGGAAAAACATCTCCGGTGACTAGGGAGATGGTTTCCTATCCGATATATTGCCTTATTTCCACCTGGGCCCCAAAGAGTCCAATTTGCGTAAGTGGCAGATTGGGAGTCGGCCAGTGCTGAGGAATGGGTTTGCTAATGGAATGGGATAGAAAGGCCCCACATTGAGAGACAATGCATCTCCGGTGACTAGTGAGATGGTTTACCATCATAAAAATTGCCTTATTTCCACCTGGGCCCCAAAGAGTCCAATTTGCGTAAGTGGCAGATTGGGAGTCGGCCAGTGCTGGGGAATAGGTTTGCTAATGGAATGGGATAGAAAGGCCCCATATTGAGAGGAAATGCATCTCCGGTGACTAGGGAAATGGTTTTCCATCATAAAAATTGCCTTATTTCCACCTGGGCCCCAAAGAGTCCAATTTGCGTAAGTGGCAGATTGGGAGTCGGCCAGTGCTTGGGAATAGGGTTGCCTATGAAATGGCATAGAAAGGCCCCGTATTAAGAGGAAAAGTGTATCTGGTGACCAGGGAGATGGTTTCCTACCATACGGCGGTTCTGGTATTACAGTCGTCGATCCTGTTCATAGACTGTTGGTAAACAGGTTGTGTTGATTTCGAGTCTCTGATTTCCACCCTATGCACATCCCTATTATCGCCCATCAAAAAATTAACTATAGTAAACCCTCGCGGCGTTGAGCGAAATAGGGTTACGGTACCCGTGTGTGTCTATGACCAGTCCAGACGTGACCATTGCGTTTTTCTTTTAACAAAATTAACTAATGCAAATTCTCTACATATTTAAATGAATACTCACTTAAGATGTCCCACCATGTCCACCACGTAACTCTGTGCTGACAGTGAGAAGGAGAGTATCACTCCCGGAAGCACTTGCTGAAACCGTTTTCAGTAAGTGGCAGATATTGTAACTGGAAGATCACAACTGGCAGACTCCGGCGCGAGAGATACACACTTGGTCCAGCCACACCAGACTCCGTGTAGCCGACATATCCAACTTGGGAGCGGACCGCGTATAATTTGTTTAACTAGTTCGATCCTAGCCTAGGCTTAGGCCTATATAATATTTCGGAGCCAATATTTCAACTTAAAGTTGAAGACTGGCAGTCAAATTTTGCCTTTACTAAGCCTGGTGCTTTTTCTGTATGCTATCTGCCGGTATAACATGAGCAGCCGTCCCCCCAGAAAAGGGGTTGGCTGCAGCCGCGCAGTTCCACGAGCGTACTACCACCAGAGTGACTTCCGTTACTTCCACCACAGTGTAAATAAACCTGAAGTGCCGTATAAAGCCTAAGTATTACCGGTAATAATTTGATAACGGGACCATTTATGCAGTTACATGTAATCCAATCGTTAACTATTAGGGTCTATTTTGTTTAAAATTAAGCAAAATGCCCCCACGTGAGCGATAATATGGACATTAACATAATACGGAAATTTGTGGGCGGTCAGTTTGTATACATCCGCATGTAGAAGTGTATGCAGCTTTTGGTTCTTTCATTCTTGAAAATAGAACCTTTAGAAAGGATCTTTGTATTATTACGTATAGATATTTAGGCCTGTATATAAACATTGTGGTTCAGTTGATATATTTATAAAATTATTTCATCTAATTTAGTTTTGGGGCATACCGGTAACTGTATTTAGGAAGTTAAATCTTGCACACTCAAGGGACATGGGGAGGGTGCGGGGGGGGAGCTGTCACGGGTTAAAATACAGCCAAGACCATGTGTCCAATTAGTTTAGCATTGGATTACTGATCCAGGTGGGTGAAGGGACATGGTGAGGGGGGGGGGGGGGGAGACATGTTTTCATGTGATGAATATAGCTATGACCAGGTGTCCCCTTGGTCTATAGCACGAGATTACCGATCTATGTGGGTTAAGGGACATGGGAAGGGAGGGGGGGACGTGCTGTCACGGGTTAAATACAGCCACGACCAAGTGTCCCCTTAGTTTAGCATTGGATTGCACATCCGGGTGGCTTAAGGGACATGGGGATGGGGGGGGGGGGCATGTTGTAATGGGATAAATATAGCTATGACCAGGTGGCCCCTTGGTCTATAGCACGAGATTATCGATCTATGTGGGCTAAGGGACATGGAGAGGGGGGGGGGGCACATGCTGTCACGGGTTAAATACAACCATGACCAGATGTCCCCTTAGTCTAGCACGAGATTACCGATCTATGTGGGTTAAGGGTCCCGGGGAGGGAGTGTGGGTACGTGCTGTCACGGGTTAAATACAGCCATGATCAGATGTCCCCTTAGCTTAGCACGGAAGTACCGATTCATGTGGGTTAGGCGACATGGGCAGGGGGTGGGGGGGGGGGGCTATGCTGCCACGGGTTAAAATACAGCCATGACCAAGTGTCCCCTTAGTTTAGCATTGGACCACTGATCCAGGTGGGGTAAGAAAAATGGGGAGGGGGGGGGGGCATGTTGTCATGGGATGAATATAGCTATGACCAGATGACCCCTTAGTCTAGCACGGAAGTACGGATCTATGTGGGTTAAGCGACATGGGCAGGGTGGGGGGGTGGGGGAGGCGGCATGCTGTCACGGGTTAAATGCAGCCATGACCAGGTGTCCCCTTAGTTTAGCATTGGATTACAGAACCAGGGGGGTTAAGGGACATGGGGAGGGTGGTGGACATGTTGTCATATATAGCTGTCACAATATAGCTATGACCAGGTACTCCTTTAGTCTAGTACGAGATTACCGATCTATGTGGGTTAAGGAACATGGGGAGGGGGGGGGGCATGCTGTCACGGGTTAAAAGACAGCCATGACCAAGTGTCCCCTTAGCTTAGCATTGGATCACTGCTCCAGGTGGGTTAAGGAAAATGGGGAGGGGGGGGGGGACATGTTGTCATGGCATGAATATAGCTATGACCAGATGTCCCCTTAGTCTTAGCACGAGATTACCGATCAAATAAACATTACAGCGAGGCTCTGGATTGTCATGACTCTCGCAGTGCCAGTGCAAATGGGGGGGGGGGGGGGGGGGGAGGGGGGGTTCAAGCTTGGATGGTGGGATGATTGAGTAGGTTGCTATGAAGCGGAGATGACGTAAAAGGTAAAATTCAGATTATGTCTTCGGTCCACTACAATGACCTTGATCTTAACAGTTGACTTGACTGTGACTTTGACCTGTGACCTACAGACCCCGTTAATGAACTTGCTCGGATGTCGATGAGTAAATTTATACGACGAAATGTTGCGTTTTGTGGCCCACACAGAGTGCACAAACACACCCTGAGATCCAGATTTGACCATTCAAATTCGTATTTAGCCCCTTAGCTCCAGATTTGATACCTCAGATCAATATTGACCCCTCAGATCCGGCAGCTCAATAACTGTCGTTATAGTGAGCATCCTCTCAATTGTTAGCCCCATCCCAATATAAAAGCCACTCTTCAGTTTCGCCCCTAGGTTCAACGATCTCACTCGGTGGACATCTGAAACCAAACTGCCCGTTTATTCAGTTTTGGTCTACATTTCTAGTTTCTACATCCCTACCATGCATATTAGTTTCATAGCAAACAACTCAATCATCCCACCATCTCAGCTTAACCCCCCCCCCCCCCCCAGGCTGTAAACCCAGAGCCCTGGACCACGTCGCGTTTGAGACGGGTGATACTGATAGACCTTAGCTGGATCGGTCATGGGGAGGGAGCCCCCGAGTGATACCCATTACACGGGTTTGAGGCGGCAGTGCGTCGCAAGTTACGTTAGGTAGGATTGGTTGAGCGGACGTTGTATGTTTGCATAAGAGTTTCCGGTTTGTATTGTTCATGTCAGGGTTGGTGCTGCATAGAGCTGGTGAGTTTGTTGTTTGCCTAAGTTCAGGCGTAAGTTCAGGCGTGGTCAAGCGGTTGGAACCGGTTAGGTTTTGGGTGCCTCGTGGTTATGTCTAGGCTCATGCCTTCGTCGGGCTTGTATCGAGTTTCGTAGCATAGAATAAAGTAATGAATTGACTGACCACGTTCAGTGTTGGTTCTGTCTCGTATGTTGTTTCCTTGTCGTATAGCAGTCGGGGGCGGATCTAGGGGGGGGGGGGCGTTACGGGGGCTGCAACCCCCCTCCCCCTTGGGAACCTGAACATACACTATTGAAGTCGGCTTCTCCGAGCACCCCCGCTCCCCCGTCGCAAGTTTTTCAGAGAGCAGCCCCCCACCGGGCGCAAGTTTTCAAAGAGCAACCACCCCCTTGGGAACCTGAACTTACACTGTCAAAGTCGGCTTCTGCGAGCACCCCCCCCCCCCCGGTCGCAAGTTTTCAGAGAGCAACCGCCCCCCTTGGCAAATTCCTAGATCCGCCCCTGGCAGTGTAACTGTTTTACGCGGGTTGAGTTCCGAAGTTGGGAGCCTTAGTTACGGACATTTAGGTATGCATATTTTCAGTAAGATTAGTTAACAGTAAGCCCAGGTCAGTTTAAGAAACGAACCAGAGGTTGTCTCCTGATAGGTTTGAGTTCAGAGTTTTAGAAGTACACAACGAGAAGTCGAGACGGAAGGAAAGACGAAGGTACGGTGGATAGGGATTTACATCCATCGCACCGGCTAAACACTACCCCCTATATATAAAAAGGGGGTACGTTACACAAGCACAGAAGGCTTTGCTGGCTATCAAACGAGCGATACGTTAAAGCGGGTGTCCAACCTAATCTAATCGCGATCTGCAGATATTTATCTTTGCATGATCACGCGCTCTTGTTTTTGCTCACACAGTAGGCGTCATTTCCGGTTTGAATATAATTAGAGTATCGCCTCCTGGTTGTTCAATCGCGGACACACCTCCAAAAAGGGCTGCCGTCTGGTTAAGCGGCGAAATCGTAGCTGGCTGTCCGTTTCAAATTCGATTGTGAGCTACAGACAGGACGGATAATTGTGTAATTTGGGGGATAGTCATTTGGGTATTATATGAATCGGTAAAACAGCGTTAGAGGCCAAGCTGGCGGTTTCCTTTAATCCGACGATATGCCACTCAACACAGTATTCCGGTAAGTTTTTCCCATATTGACGTGTACATACATCAGAGATATGGGCGTATGAGGTATGTGATTTCATCGAAAAGGTACACTATAGATTTTGTAAATATCTACTTAGAGCGTCTTCGACAACCAGCAATGTAGCAGTTCTAGGTGAATGTGGAAGGAAGCCCTTGTACATGAGTCTAGTACTGGATTAAGTTGTTTCAGATGGAAGATGAGAGTCTCCCAAAAGCCGCGTACAAAATTGTATGCCGAAAACAAGCACGTCACGATAATTGAGTATCAAAAGTAAAACGCCACAAGTCTGTCGTTTGGATGAACTTGGAACAGTATTTATTTTACAAGAAGTTGGGGATGTAAATATATTTCTTCGTGTGTTTCCCCCGCGATTGAAGCTTGTGCGGAATGGCACAGCTAGTGCAGTAAATTACACAAGTAAACTTCAAACTTACTGTTCGTTTAAGAGCTTACTGGAGCCGAAAAAAAGAGCTTTCCCTCGTAAACATTGGAAAAAATCGTGTAGAACTGAGATGTTCAAATCATAACTCAATCATAGAAACGGGGAGAAGGAATAATATTCTAAGATAAGAGTATGTATGTACTGTATCAGCAGCAATAGATCAACTTCGAAACTGAGTATCACTTTCTATGTACATGTGAGTATTACAAGGATCTGCGCCAGAGACTCATACCAGAAACCGTTATTCGTTCATATTTTTTTTTTATTTAAAGAACGAGTGATGCCGCTTTGCTTAACAAAATAGGTCGCTTTATTCATAACGCCTTGTATATGAGAAATGTGTGTTGAAATAGTCTCGTTGAAGTTGTTTGTATTATCTATGTACCATGGGCCTGAGGCCACAGGGTACAATAAAGAGTTAATATAAATAACATGTACGCTACATCAGTATTAAATGGTGAAAACTGTCAGAAGTGTCCACTTTTATTCTTTGCGAAAGCGTACGTATTACATCTGAATACCGTGCGTATTACATCTGAATACCGTGCGTATAACATCTGAATACCGTGCGTATAACATTGAATATCGTGCGTATAACATCTGAATATCCTGCGTATTACATCTGAATATCTTGCGTCATACATCTGAATACCGTGCGTATTACATCTGGATACCGTGCGTATCATATCTGAATACCGTGCGTATTACATCTGAATACCGTGCGTATAACATCTGAATATCCTGCGTATTATATCTGAATACCGTGCGTATTACATCTGAATATCGTGCGTATTACATCTGAATATCTTGCGTCATACATCTGAATACCGTGCGTATTACATCTGAATATCTTGCGTATTACATCTGGATACCGTGCGTATCATATCTGAATACCGTGCGTATTACATCTGAATACCGTGCGTATTACATCTGGATACCGTGCGTATTACATCTGAATACCGTGCGTATAACATCTGAATATCGTGCGTATAACATCTGAATATCCTGCGTATTATATCTGAATACCGTGCGTATTATATCTGAATACCGTGCGTATTACATCTGAATATCCTGCGTATTATATCTGAATATCGTGCGTATAACATCTGAATATCCTGCGTATTATATCTGAATACCGTGCGTATTATATCTGAATACCGTGCGTATTACATCTGAATATCCTGCGTATTATATCTGAATACCGTGCGTATTATATCTGAATACCGTGCGTATTACATCTGGATACCGTGCGTATTACATCTGAATACCGTGCGTATAACATCTGAATATCGTGCGTATAACATCTGAATATCCTGCGTATTATATCTGAATACCGTGCGTATTACATCTGAATACCGTGCGTATCACATCTGAATACCGTGCGTATTACATCTGAATACCGTGCGTATTACATCTGAATATCGTGCGTATAACATCTGAATATCGTGCGTATAACATTGAATATCGTGCGTATAACATCTGAATATCCTGCGTATTATATCTGAATATCGTACGTATTACATCTGAATACCGTGCGTATTACATCTGAATACCGTGCGTATTACATCTGAATATCGTGCGTATAACATCTGAATATCGTGCGTATAACATTGAATATCGTGCGTATAACATCTGAATATCCTGCGTATTATATCTGAATATCGTACGTATTACATCTGAATATCGTGCGTATAACATCTGAATATCGTGCGTATTACATCTGGATACCGTGCGTATTACATCTGAATACCGTGCGTATTACATCTGAATATCGTGCGTATAACATCTGAATATCGTGCGTATAGCATCTGAATATCGTGCGTATAACATCTGAATATCGTGCGTATAACATCTGAATACCGTGCGTATTACATCTGAGTACCGTGCGTATTACATCTGAATAGTATTAAATGGTCAAAACTTTTATTACCTCTTTTGCGAGAAAATATTACATCTGAGTATCTTGCGTATTTAATTGTGGTACATATCATACTAGACATCAAACTTAGGCTGATAGAGTCTAAAATATATAGCTCTGGTAACGGAAAACGTTTTTAGCGTAGAAGCAATAACGAATAACACCCCCCCCCCCCCTCAGCAGCCTCACGGCACATAAGTGTCTGCAGAAAAAAAACGAGAAATTAATTTAATACTTAAATAAACACTTAAATCAGAATATACAACCACATTATTGACTAGTGACAGAGATTTAACGGGAACTAGAACTTCACTCTATTGATACACCATTTTTGCTCAAATCATATCAATATTGAGGTTTTATAAACTTGTGTGGCTCGACTGGTGCAATAATAATGTTTTCTTAATTGTTAATAAGCTTATGAAAGCTTCACACATGTAATAAATGTAATTCGGTCCATGTATGGCAATTTGAAAGCATGCGTTAAAACGCGACACGGATTAACAACTTATTTTGGATGCACGAATGGAACCCGTCGGGGATGTATGCTAAGCCCCGTTTTATTTGCGTTGTATATTGAGGAATATGTGACGATGCTCAAATCTGCACATTGTCCTGGAATTTTCATCAATGATGGTGCACCCAATATTATTACGTTATTGTTTGCAGATGATTTGGCTAACTGCGCTGATACTGTCGGTAGGCTTCAGAAGAACCTAGATATCTTAGAAACGTTCTGTGACAAGTGGGGTGTAAAGGTGAACATGGATATAACCAGAGTACTAGTATTCAGAAGCGGTGGTATTGTTATGGCCAACGAAAAGTGGTTCTTTAAAGGTAAGAAGAAAGCTGTTGTTTCATCCTATAAATATTTAGGTATTGTCTTTACAAGTACACTTAGCTGGTCCAAAGCTGTAGCAACGTTAGCTACACAAGCCAACAGAGCGCTGTCTAGCATCTACCAGTTAGCCAAGAAAACACACGGTCTCCCTGTAGATATAGCCTTTACTTTAATCGACAGAATAATCACTCCAATATTAACATACGGCTCTGAAATATGGGGGTTTAAAGAGTATAAGGTAATCGAAAAAGTTCAAGTTAGATTTTGAAAACGACTCTTGGGGCTTCCTGGTCACACGGCTGATGCAGCTGCCTTAGGTGAATGCGGCAGGTACCCGCTAGCAAAGATTTATCATGTAAGATGCATTAAATACTCGTTAAAGTTATTAAGAATGAGTGACGACAGATATGCCAATTGTTGTTATGTCATGTTAACGCTACTAGATGAAAATAACAGAATAACTTGGGTTACCTCAATAAGAGAATTGTTAAACAAATACAATTTTAATGACACATGGCAAAATCAAACAACAGTCATTGAAGGTAGTTTCTTGACCGATTTCGCTGCAAAACTAGACCAGGACATGAAGGCCGAATCGTCTATGCAGGCACGAAACCAGAGTCGCTTAAGCGTGTACTGTACCTTTAAAGATAGCCTTCAACTGGAATCATATTTGTGTAAAGTTAACATTGTTAAGCTACGAAAGGCGCTTTGTCGATTCCGCTGTTCTGCACATAAGCTTTCTGTCGAGTTGGGGCGTCGCGATGGCACTCTACTAGCAGACAGGCTTTGTACCTACTGCCTGGGAATCGGTGTTACCGTTATCGAGGATGAATTTCATGTTTTGTTGTGTTGTACCAAGTTTCGCGGATATTCGTAAAATATATATTGATTCTATATTTTGGAACCCTCCAACATTTGATCTCTTTCGGACCCTAATGTGTCATAATGATGTAA
Organism: Arenicola marina; assembly: GCA_964019135.1. Lineage (NCBI taxonomy): Eukaryota > Metazoa > Annelida > Polychaeta > Arenicolidae > Arenicola > Arenicola marina. The sequence goes on along the minus strand of OZ025257.1, from coordinate 40,863,798 downwards.
CGACCCTGACTTTAAGAACACTCTTCAACGGACACTATTGTCCATCTTTAACCTTCTGGTGACTTTTAGTTGCGATAGTTATTGCATTTTCAAATGAAGTGTTCTCACAATTCTCGGGCTAACTGACGACGCGCGACACAGGTACATTTGAAAAATCGACATTCGACATGGGCCGCTAAATTCCGACACTGAGATTATGAAAAGCATCATCGACACAGATAGTGGCATTTTAGAAAAAAATTACCGTGGACACCGGACCTCCCCTTCCAGACACCTTTATGTGGCAACCATGTTTAGCAACGGCATTTGATAATCAAGGGGACCTTGCATTGCCTCTTCCTCAACTAAGCTCTCTGTTGAGCGGTTGACGTTCACCATTTGGTTCAGTTGTTCATTGGGTTCAGTTGTGGTTGGTCCGATCTTCTTAACAGAAAGAGAGTAGCAAAGATTGTCCCAGAAGTGTCTGGAGTCGGCCTCGATATACGTGAACCGCCTGAGGTAATCCTTGAGTGAAGGATCCTGCTCCTCGACTGGAATCGGCTCTTTCAGGATCGTGATCAGCCGATGCTTTCTCTCCAGGAGGTCGATGTTCAGAGCCGTCGTGAACTCCCACACGCACGTGTCGCTAGCGGCGAAATGACGTGATAGCACGCACAGCGTTCGTTTGCTACTGTCCACAGCCCAGCCCACGTTGACTGTTATAGGTTGACCGCCCATAAAGTCTCTCTTGTGGAAGAGCGTCCGATAGCCCGCTTCTTCCAAATCCCGAATCAGATTCCGCGCCCAGTCATCATCCTCGTTGGCGTATGAGACGAAGACATCGTACTCCTTGTTTTCCGTCTCACATTCATCTTTATTGAAAGGGTGCCATTTCAGTTTGGCGAACAAGCGTACTCTCATGTAGTAGGCGGCGGAAAGAGATGCTGCCATGACAACCACCAAACTCCCGAGGGTGCTCACAGTTATCGTAATCACCCGCATCACCGGGTCGGTGCAAAACTCCTCGTCGGGAACTGTTGTTAGGCTTCGTCCGTGAAGTCTTGGTGGACTGCCGCAAAGTATGGCGTTTACGCTACTAATCTTGGTGGTCATGTTCAGAATCCACGACTTATACCAGACATGCTTACAGTCGCAGGTCCAAGGGTTCTGGTGGAGCGTCAGGTTTCGCAGATTTCTGAACTCCATCGATATGATGTCCTGGGGCAGCATGGTTAGTTTGTTGTCGTTAAGGTAAATATGGGACATTGTAGTGAATTGTTGCAGGATCTCGTTGTTCAGGAATGATATTTCGTTATGGCTAAAATCTCCAACATCAAGAAGATGAAAGTATGATCGTTGAGAAATGTGTTTGATGGCATTGTTGTTAACACGCATTATATACTTGAAGTCATAGTCATAATGACCAACTCTCTGAGTTGGAATTGCAGGCGGTAACTCTTTAAGTTGTAAATTATTACAGTTAATATTGATAGTGGAATCTGCGGGCCGCTCGATGCAGTCACAACCGGAAGTACAATTTTCGGTAACATGACACACCATGTCTTCTAAAGGAATGCGCATGGGTCTGGTTTCTATGGTAGACGTATTTGCGCACGTAACTCTGGTAAGCCAGTCAGAATGATATATAAGTTTAGTGTACTTATAAACGTTGAAGTCAACGCAGTCGCAAACCAAAGGATTATGCCGTAGGTCAAAGACGTCATCTCCCGTGACGAACATCAATAACATGGCTAGGTCTGTCGACACACCCCAACCAATTCTGATATCACTGATGTGGCTAATCTTATTATTACTCAAATCAACAACAAAGCGGGTCACGTTTGGCTGAGGCCTATATCGAAAGTTTAAGTTGTTAGCGAATGAGGAGATCTCATTTGACGACACATTGAAATACAGTTCTGTAGGGCTGTGCATAATTAGGTAAAGAGGCCAAACGTCGAGGGTTTTAAGCCGGTTGTAAGACAGATCGATGGTTTGGATGACTTTAAAAGCAATGAAAGCGGAGGGGCTCATGTATTCGATGTTGTTCCTTTGTAAATTCAGGTCCGATAATGTGTCGAGACCACGAAAGGTGTTTTTTGTGATGACCTTGAGGCGGTTGTGATCTGCATTCAAGTGGCGGAGAGCGTGTAGACACTGGAGCAGACCGTCGCCGAGGTTCGTCAACGAGTTGCTGGCGAGGTTCAGAGTCTCCAACTCGTGCAGTTTGCACAGCTGAAGAGGATCCAGAATGGTTATGTCGGAGCCGTGGATGATAAGCGTCGATATGTTTGGGGTTTGGTCGAACAGCAAAGCTAGCGCTTTCCCCACATCCATCGCTTCACGGGTACAGCTGATGCTGAGCCGGAAGGACCCGGATAGAATACAGCTACAGGACGCCGGACACATGGCGTCAGGGACGCCTCCATCACTCGAGACAGCGACACGGCCGGATGTGTCCACGGCCGGCAGTGACGGCGTGTGGTTTATCAGCACCAGAAGCACACAGAGGAGCATTGTCCTGTGATAGCTTGGCATGTGTTCTTTCGCCTTGATTACACTGTGGCTGTCACATGTGCTCCAGGCATATAGAACTGAAAACGTGTCACCAGTCGGGCATTAGTGGGTAGCTAAGCAGCCGCTAATTATAGGCATATAGGAGAAATATATTCAGCGAACACAGTTCAATAGGACACACGGTCAAATATCTTAATGGTCCACGAGGCCATAAAATCCATATTACCATAAAAGAACAATAATAACAAAAAGCTAATATGCTTACTTTGACAAAAAGAACAAAAACCTTATTTGGCTTACGTCTTGGCTTTAAGGCTTAGTGTAAACGACGAAAGGACAGTTCAAGTGTAGATCTCGATATTAAGCATTTTCATCTTTCTATTTCATTTCATTTTGTCGTGTGGCAATTTCGTTTCGTTATTTCGTTTTGTCGTATGCACCAAGCCTTTAAGATTATTGACTCAAGTACACGCTATCATCAAGTCACAATTTAGGACGTGGAACCAGAAAAATTGACTTGGACGTGGACCAATATGTATGTACTTTATTTCCCCCATTTTATGGAGAGTTCAAAAAGCATAATAACATAATAATAAATAAATAAATAATATAAAAAAACACACGAAAAAAACCACACACACAAACACACAAAACAACAACAAATACACATTTACGATCAAATTAGCTACAACTAACCAAAGTGGTTAGTCAAGCATATAATATTTCAGTAATTTAGTAGAACGGTAGCGAAGGCTCATATGAGAGGATATGCCATGCTTTACAGCAGATACCAGTGAATAGTAAGGAATCTTCATGGAAAGGTGCTGGTTGGTTTGATCTGCGGCCTAATATTAGGGACGTGAGATTTAAGTCACTCATGTTGTGTAAACATTATGAGAATAAATTGACCACCTCAGACCAAAACATTTCCCTGGCAGCCATTTATTTGTCACATGAGTTAACGTAATGCGCAAGAATATCAGAAAACTGCCAGTCACAGTGACAGCACAAAATATTACGCTCTGGATATAGAAACACAATTGAGGCCCGCTAAGGCGCGTGAACATTCTAGTGACAATATATTGGCAGAACACATTTTGAACTTGTAATGATCCGTATCAACGACTGAGTTCAGTTGTGCACTGCAGTCGGCTGAATGCCCATTATTTATTATAAGGTAATTAATGAAGACCTAGGCCAATCCAATATTTGTTAGCATCATAATACTTTTGCATATGATGATATAATAAGCAGCTATAGGATTTAACCACATGAGCTGAATAATTGTATAAAATTATAAAAAAATATATAAAAAATGATAACCTTATCTTAAATAAGGCTAAGTAAAGTAATAAGAATTAACTTAATTATTGCGCTATCGCATCCTTAATCATGTCCTTTTTACCTAGCAATATTTGGCGCTAAATAATCTGTATCTACATTTAATCTCGGATACATTATTCATAGAAATAAATGAATGTACAAGGACTGAAGCCATTTAGAAATGACAATACACGTATCGTATGTTATATTTTCTACAGAATACGTTGTCATGCGATGACGCCGTCTGGCAAAGATCCAAATAATACCCAGAATGCATTGCACATGCAGTGGCGCCTCAGTGTGGGATAATCTGAACTATGATTTGCGAAGTCGTCTATTGGGGTCACCCATCACGCCTACTGGGCATTGCTCAGGGGCGGATCCAAATACGCTGAATAGGTGGGGTGGGGGCGGTTTCGAGAGATAACCTGGCTTTGGTTTTCATGTGTTAAATGGTACTCTGCAGTGCCGCATAAATTTCGGCCCTAACAGGGAGGGCCGAGGCCGGGTGGGTTCCCCCATGGATCCGCCCCTGTAGCTAGTATTAGTGAAAAAAAAGTTCAAATTGTATTAGGAAAAAAAAGTTCAAAGTATCATCTACCAACATATTGTCCCTATAAAGTTATCTCGAAGGTGATACTCGAAGAAGCCGCGCTGGTGTAGTGAAGCTTACAGCTGGTTCTCCTTCATTGAAGCGTGATAGGCCTCGTACAATTGACCGTGATGACAGTAAGTTGCTTTCATTTTGTCCTATGATGATCTAATTTCGTTGTGGAGATTACCGTATCTTTTGTTGTTAAAGCTAGTGCATTGCGAGGTAAATGTTACAAGTAAAGAAAACAAAGAATAAATATTGTGACAGCGTGGATATTGCATGATGACCAATACGTTACACGTTTTATTGGTGTGTGTGTGGGGGGGGGGGGGGGGAGGGGGGAGTGCAAGGGGTGTTTCCGTTCCGAGATAAATAATTTTACGTGAACTGGGAATAGAATATTAGCCGACCGTCGTGATCAAGGATTGTCATTATAATCGTGAACTGGGAATTTTAATATGAAATAACCGTGAATCGGAAAATCGCTGATTTATATCATGTATCCGCCCTTCCTATGTATGCTGGGTGTTATCCTTTTTAATTCATCGTGACCTTGGAATAAAGAAATTTATTCTTCGTGACCAGGGAACCCGACCCCCCCCCCCCTTGTCCCCCCCCCCTCCCCCTTTATTGATGAATATTCAAAAAAACAAATGTCATGTTTACATATCATGTCAACTGATTTGTGTCGGTCATGTTATGTATCATTGTAATTGAATAAGAAAAGGCGAACAGCCTATCCATAACCACTTTTTTGTGGCTAGTTGTTTTATATATGAATGGAGTGGAAGGAGTCACATCGCCCGCGTTGCTATCGTTGGGGATGAGTAATTTAAGCTCAGACGGCCAGAGTTCTGACCTCCTTCTACCGACCCAACTCAACCAGGATGTTATAAAGCCCGGGCCAGTCGCGCTTCACTATGTGACATATACAGCTATTGTCGACAAAATGCTAAATATAGATAATGGTTGACAGTTGTTTCAGTATTGACCATATTTATACAACTGAAGTGAACGGGTAATGTCGGGAACCAACATATACAAACGGAGGGGGGGGGGGGGGGGGGCAAGGAAGGGTCGTTATCCCAGTTCACGAAGCATTATTTTCCTCATTCCCAGTTCACGGTGAAATGAAAAGCCCAATCCCGAGGAACGCAAATACCCCTTGCCCCCCCCGCCCCCAAACGTAGTAACATTGGGAAAGAGAAACTATTTATTTAATGTGTTGATCCGGAGCCAGTTGACAGTCAATGCACGTTCCACACATACAGGCCTACCGCTTATAAATGACCATATATATAATGGCCATTACAATTCCGGCCCACTATTGATCGATGTTGGTAGCATTGGTGAAGGTATTATATTAAAATGGATTTCCGATGAATAGACTGTGTTACCTCTAGATGTGTTATCCTTTACTGTGGCTCGCTGTGATAGACGTTACGTAACCTACAATGGCTCCCATACTTCTACTTGTTAGCTTGCTTCCTAACCAAGGAATACGCTCCTGCTCTTGTCAAGAGAAAAATGTACTAAATGAATGTGATTTGTGTTTTATTTGTGTGACAATAAACTGATTATTATTACATATCGTGGCATATGTCGATAGAACGATTGCGCCATTACACCTAGGAGTTTGTGGACTAAATTAAGCGCAATATAAGGGTATGTTTCAGCTGACCCCCCCCCCCCCGCCCCCACAGTTTATATGTGCTTCGGACGGGCCTGATCTTGGCAAGGGGGGGGGTGAAGTGAGTGTGCGCTAAATAACTATACAAACAAGCAACACAAGTAACAAAAGGAAACCATGAAAAATATTAAAACGACAGAAGTTTCAAAGGTGCAGCAAGTAGATCTATATAGTATGACATCAAAAATGAAAGTGAATTGAATTGGCAAAAGACAGTAAGGTTACCTCGTAGCTTGCAGTTCCCAACTTTTCCGCCTGTGAGATGCAGTTTCTCAAATATTCTTCAAACTAATTCAATCAGTGTAAATTGATTTTTTGACTTAGTTTCAAAGGAAGCTGAGAGCCCGTACTGACGCTGACATCGAAGATAAGTTACCGTTTGGGAGCGGACCCTCCTGTACGTGGCCTGTGTCACGTGCATTAAATCGCCCATCCTGTACATGGTAACTTTAGCTGACTAAGCCCCGCAGCCGGCGAAACTGCGTTTATGATGCGGTCGTTACAACAGGAAATAATTCGCCGGTGTAGACCGGAGACTATTTATTTACTGCGGGGCCCCATAAATACACTGGCAGCCAACCGCAAGTTTCATAACATATTGATTATACACTAGTTAATATAATGGTATTATTATACTACTAATAATTATTATACTACTATATACTATATATATATACTATATAATATATACTATTAATAATTATTATAATACCACACAAGTAGGTAAAGGTCTCGGTTAATGTAATTATATGTGGAATAAATTTATGACCCATGGATCTGCTGTAATACAATTTGTAATTGATATAACGAGAAAGCTCAGAACAGCGATAAATGATTTTATATGAAGCCTGAGGAATAAATCCCCGAAAGGACCTATTGCAGCTGGACATGACATCACTGCGGCTTACGCCGACATTCGAGCGATTCTAGCATTCTAGTTTCTTCGCTAAGTACATGTATTTAATTCGTATTAAGAGCATCTTTCGTATTATCGATAACTTCCCCGTGGCATGTCAGTACGTAGCAGATCCAGCCTAAAATTAGTTAATGCTGACCATAACATACGCGAGAGGATATGGGCGGGGGGGGGGTTACATCGAAACTTGCACTTGAAAAAGATGATGCACTGCCTATCCTGCGTCAATGGTAGCTGCGCCATGGCGTGCGATTAAGTCCATGCTTCCTTAAAGCAATATACTTACATGCGCCATCTTAGATTTTCACATTTTAGAATCAAGACTAAAATTATCTTAAAATTATGTTGCATATGTTTTATATCTCTTTGAGTCTGTAAAACAACAGTTTCGACATAAAACTGCGCGGTTTATTTATATCGCGCAGACGGGATAGCGAGCCGCGGTCGACAATACACAGACTACCGTAACAGCGAACAGGCGCGCAGGGATATAAAGCCGACCACCAACGTCTGCCCCGGTGAACAAATTGCTTCTCTCAAGATAACCGACAGGCTTTAAATTCAAGACAGGATATACTTATTTGACACGGAGAAGATGTTGGCAATACAAAAGATTACGGAATATATTGCTTTAAGAGTTGCTACATAATAACTCACAAACCCTAACCCCGCCACCAAGGGATACTTCAACCACGAGGGAAGATCGTGATGTTTCACGATAACACACGCAAGCGTTAGATGCGGGTCAAAGGCCCCCAACAACACTTTTACATTTGTTGCGAACATCGGAAGAGTTGAGACATTGGCAACATCGCGTGGTAAACTACAATGGCTATATGGTGACTGGCTTAAAATAATGAATACAGTTCAAGGTATGGATACGTAACTTCTCATTTTGCTGAAAATAAGAAATAGTATTTTGTTGAAAAGGAGTATTCATCAGGTATTCAATGCAGCGCGATGCCAAGAAGCCTAAATGGAATATAAAATTGAATTTGCCTTTAGATTTTGTAATTTATTTATGTCTTAATTTGACATTGAAACGTCCAAAAAAATTCAGATTAATCTGTCCTTGTTTACATACACCTGTACCGTATTTTACATACTTCCTATTAGTCTTTGGGGGCAAGTGGTGGATATAGGTTATCCTTTACTCTGCGGATAGGTTGGTTCGTGTAACGTTTGCACAAGCGTCTCAGCGGCGTTTACGAACATGCCTATACAAGCAGCCTGAAAATGTCAAAATTAAGATTTTTTATCCGGCTCAGTCCGAAATGGAACCAGACATCGTTGAGCAATATCAATGCGCAGCCTGATAAACATAATTTAAGTTGCGGTAATCGCGGTAACTGCGGTGGTGAATTCGGTGATGTTACTTCTCGCTGTTTATATTAATATAATCTCGAAATATCTCTCTCTCATATTTTAAAAAGTACATACACAGTGCAATTGGATAATCGGAGGTACAGCGCTGACATTGTCGGATTTACAGCATCAGGTTCTTCTTCATTAAAAACAACGTAAATTGTTTATGTTCTTTATTTCGACAAATCATTCACGGCCGCGCACACTTTTATTCCTAGGTATGATACACTTCTACAACAAGCAGGGTTCGTGAGACCAGTAGGGCGAACAAGTCTTCTAGGGGAAGAAGGCGCCCTCAAGGGCAAAGAAGTCCCCAAGGACGAACAACTGGTCGTCAAGGGTTAACAACTGGTCCTCAAGTGCGAGGAAGTCCTCAAGGGCGAACAACTGGTCGGCAAGGGTAACAACTGGTTCTCAAGGGCGAAAAAGTCATCCTCGGGGGCCAACAACTTGTACTTAAGGGCGAACAACACTTCGCCAATGGTGAACAACTGATCCTCAAGGGCGAAGAAGTCCTCAAGGGCGAACAACTGGTCGGCAAGGGTTAACAACTGGTCCTCAAGTGCGAGGAAGTCCTCAAGGGCGAACAACTGGTTCTCAAAGGCGAAAAAGTCGTCCTCGGGGGCCAACAACTCGTCATCAAGGGCTAATCGCTCGCCCAGTAAGGCAAGATCAGTCACATCATGTGCTTTGTCTCCCAATTCATTCAGCACATTTTGAAAGACGCCCATCCTTGTCAGCGCCTACCATAAAAGGAATGATGGCAGCGAGGCATAATCAGTGTTAAGTCACGTTAGTTATGAGTACTGAACAATCATTCTTTATCACCTTGTCACTGGCCGGAATGTTTCATGCGATCCCGTTCGAAGTCGATTATCTGAAGCGCAAAATATGAAAACACATTAAGCAACAGAGAACAAGATATACTGGGGGAAAGTAGACATTGCCAACAACTGTATTAACTCTGTCGGCAGATAAAGTAAGAATAAATACGCCTAGGGCGCCGTTAATGCTGTTGTAATGTTCTTCGAGTAAACAAGGTAGCGCATAACTGTGATACATAACAAGTTAAGCTGGATAACGGATGGGGACACCTGATAAAGCTGATGGGGGTGACGGGGTGGGGGGGGGTGACGGGATGGGGGGTGGGTAACGGGGTGGGGGGGGGGGTGACGGGGTGGGGGGGGGGGGCAGATTGTATACCTGTTTCACGTTGCTTCTTGCCAACTTCTCCATTTCCTGTCGCAGATTTCTAGAGGAAGTCAAATCCTGAAGCAACCATCGAGTTAGAATTATGGGGAATCAAGTAATTGGTAATTTTTAGCCACAACAGACATTAATCTCGTGTGAGACAATAGCTGTCTTGCGTAAGTCAGAAAAATACATAAAATACATATATAACCAAATATCTATGACATGGCATCCAATAATAAGCCAGATCATACGTGTCCAGAATTTAAAAAAAATGTTGTCAACACTCTTAAGTCATTACATCTTATGCCAACAGCTGCAAGAACATTGATTTCATCGGACTTGCTAACTGCAGTCAGCAACAAAGCTTAGACGTGACGTAACGTAAACTGCAAAAACAAAATAGCTTGATGGCCTTAAGCATTGTAATGGCAAACCAAGTAACCAAGAATTGTCAGAATTTGAGAAACATATCATGTAACTGATGATGTATGAGCCCTACAACACAGTAGTGCGCCAAAGTAAAAAAAGAAAAGGGGTCTAAAGTAAAAACTGACCAAAAATGACAATAATATGATACATGTTAAATGTTACCAAACAATAAAAAAAAATTAAGGCCATGATTGCAGTGAATAGCAGATTCTGTTTTTGAGCAGTGTATTTGATGACGGCGGCGCGCGTTACCTTGACAAAACACTTGGTGATGGTATAGAGCTTGAGAGCGCAAGACTTGAACATGGGTTCCCCCTTCTGAACCCCCTCCTCCAGCAGGGTCTCCCTCACAATCAACTCCAGCTTCTGCAAGGCCAAACAGGTATCCATGATTGATTGGTTGTGTATCCAGAACGCTTTTACAACGTTTCGTCATACCGCGTCAACGGCAGAAGGAAGGGAGAGTGGAGCCATGCCCCCGGGGGTAACCCCCTACTCTTTGCGAAGAAGGACTGGGGATCTTGATCCTGCGACCACACAGACATGGCCACAGCGGGGCGCGAAAAAACGATCCGCGTGTCGTTAGGCTCTCAGGTGGTCAGAACACTCAAGGCGAGCGCTCTAACCCACTGAGCTATCGGGCCGGTCCAAGGTGTCCATGACGAAGGCAGTATATCCAGTAATGGAGAGCAATATTATATTAGGGGATCACCCAAGCGTGGTCCGCTATTGCCTGGCACGCTCTGCTAGGCAGTATATCCAGTAGTATTACATAAGGGGGGGGGGGGGTCAGTCATGTAGATAACGTGGTTCGCTATTGTCTGGCTCTGCTCGGTCAGCCCAAGCGGCCGGTGCGTGGTTCGAGCCCCGGGTTCTAACATTCATATTAATCTGGATTCAAAGGCACTTACTGTCTATGAATAAGTATCATACCACAATGTTTAATAAATTTTTGTTTACATGAACTACATGTAAAAGCAAATGCTGAAATTTGAGAATGAAAACATGAATAATTCTACCAGCCTTATATATATGTATTAGATATATCAAACGAAGGATTGCATATTATCGCGGAAAAGAATAAACGCCAATAAAATAGAACACAAACGCTTCGACCTTGGATCGATCACGTGACTCTGGCCTGACGGGCGACACACGTGATTCCTGCAGCCAATCACTGACTCTCACTGACACGTACCCTTTTATGTCTCTGCGACCTGGATTCCGCGTCAGATTTCGCCTGGGCACTTGCTGGCAGCTTGCCACTTGCTGGCGGTTTGCCACGTGGGGCTTCATTCTGTCCGCCAGTCTCAGCCTTTCTCATCGCGCTTAACCTGCACCACAGACAAAAGTCGTCATTTGCATATTTACTACCGGCGTCAACGTGTTGTGTGTGGTTTGTGTGTTTCGGTGCAGGATTTTGTGTGTTTTACTTCAAAATATGCAGTTATCACCTTTAAGGAAGCCATTCACCTTTATATACGATCGGATGGTAGAACCTTGGAAAAAGATTTTAGTTTAATTTTTAAGAAATTATATATGTATAGTCGATGCATAACTATCATTTCACAGTCAAGCATCTTGACGCTGTAATGGCATTGCCTCACACGATGACGGTGCCGCTAGAACGCAATCCAACTTCAGAAATAACTATTAATTCAATTCTAGAATTTAGCGACTACACGGATTACGGTCTCCATGCAACCGGCTGAGTCACCTTATGTGTAGTACCTCAATCCGCCGCATGAGGCAGCACACGCACGTACCTTTTGGCCCGTTTGATGCCGCCACGCCCATCCCGTCCGTTGTTAATCGCCGCCAGGGCCGAGGCGGCGTCTTCACCTCCAGCCCGGTCGCTAGGGGGCGGCACCGTCGCAGCCTCGGACTGGACGGCCGCTGGTTTGCCTGGGTCGACCAAGATGGCGGCCAGACTCTGGGGCTTCCGGTACGAGCACGTCGACTCGGTCTCCCAGGCCTGGAGCCTCGATTTGAGTCTATCCGCCCGGCGTTCCGAGTCCTCCGACTGACTCTGGTTGTAACTAGAGGGCGAAGTTATATCTAGGTATCACTCCTGTATTCATCACTATATGGCACAGAATTGTCAGGGGGTCATTTGCATGTGAATTCGCTATTGATCCTACATGACTTATCCGCCATTTGGGAAAAGCACGCGTGGCGCAAAAGATTTTGGGAAGCGGTTTGGTGATATCCTGTTTTTTTCTACGGAGTTAAATACCATATTTCTAGGTTAATGGCATGTCATGTTCAACATAATTGAGCTTGTTCAAATTCCTTTACAGAGATGACAAATTGTATGTTTAATTGTCTGCAAAATATGTCTTCATTCAAGGACGCCATCTTGATATTTCGCACAGACCAAAAGAATACCCAGAATGCATTGTACATGCAGTGGCGCCTCACAGTGGAATAATCTTAACTGATTTGCGACATCGTCTATGAGTAAGATTAACGAAAGGGAGCGATAAGTATGTAATATATAAACTATTACACTTCACCGACATATTGCCATGGGCACGTGTTGAATAGCTCTGTCGGGTTACGAAGGTTCTACAATACTATTCATCCTTGGCCCCGGCTTACATTATATATCCACAATTTCGCCATTTCGAAGTGGACACGAGTAGAGTATTTTAAGTGGCCCTTTCATTCCCAAAAAACTGTCAAAAAGGTTTCAAAATGAATCGTTTCGTTTCATTCAGTGGAGCTGGTAACAACAATGGTCCATCTATACAGTGTCGCCGCCTGGCGTTAAGGATGTGTACTTACTAGACATCATGGTAGTTGTAGTTGGTACAGTCCGGCCAGGGTGTGGCCTTGAACTCCCCGCTGTTGACCTTAGCCAACTTGTTCTTGCTTGCGCCCTGATGTCAACAAAACATATAGGAAAACATTTGCATGGAAAAGGGTAAACCAGGGTACATACCGGTATTCTAATGCTTAATTTTCGGAAAAAAAGGTTTAGGTCACTAGTATGTACACATGGGCTAAACCCGGTCACTGAATTGCCAAGACGCGACGAAACGGGCCCATATACAGATGGAGTTTGAACACACGATCGCTTGGTCTAATTCCAGGTCTCTTAGCGCAGTCTAGCCTTCATGCGCACAAAAGCGGCTAACACACCTAACATTTCATGTGATTTCGGTTGGTTAGTCCGCATCCGGGAGATGATTGTAGCTGGTTGTATACCCGGTACGCTTTAATTCCTTTTCACAGTGTTTTTCCATTTTAACACATTTACAAATGAGATAAATTGCTGTATGAGAAACTGGAATTAAGCTGGATTGGACTACTTATCGGGTATAGATTGAGATTTGTTGGCAATATTCCTTTAGTTCACTTACTGACCTTAATAGGCACGACGGTTGAGGTTCGCGGCGTCCCGTCCCGGTTAAAGTATTTCAAGAACTGGACGGCGTCTAACGTTAACACTGGAAACATACCCAGCCTTCAGAGATGACATTCACAATACACATGTTGGGTCTTTGCTATCAGCGACGTTGGAATGTGTCATTTGTTTTGGATTTAAATCACCTACATAATACCATATAAATAATAATAATAATAATAACATATATTTAATAATCAAATATAAATATTTGGAGTAAAATATAAATATTGATAAATTATATTAATTAATAAAAAACACAATTATTAACAAAATTAAAATTGATATATAATATAAATGTAAAAATAACAAAAATATTAATGATGATAAATACAAATACAAACTAGGTGATCACCGAGCATACGAGCAGCTATTAAATAGCAGTATATCTAGGGTTTACGAAGGACTAGACTTGGCACATTGGCTCCAGGAGGGCACATACTGTCCTGGAGGTCGTGAGGTAAGTAACTCAAGTAAAATGGCCCGTCTCATCATACGTGAAAGATAAACCGTGTTCTTTTATTTCAGCCGAAGATTTCTCTTTGGTCATAGAGCAATCCTAACATATCACATGGCAGGTTTGTTGAGCTTTTGAGCAATTTTTTAAGTATGACACGTATTAAATAAACAAAAATCAGGTAATTCGAGAGCTGTATCTTCTGTATGATCGTCTGTCGATGTTCTGTGGCAGCCATATATTTAGTCAGTCTCGGAATGTCAAGCTACGCACCAAAGCCCCGTGCAGGAGGCGAGAGGCCGGCGAGATTATCGCTGGACTTGTAGCGCGTCAGTTTGGCGCCGTTTCTGTTACAGCGGTGTATCAGGGCGAGTCTCTCGGGGAGGGTGAGGGGATCCAGGTCTGGTAAGTCACAAGGAAAAGCAGGGCATCTCGATATTAGTTAAAGTGAATCAGGACATTATAACTATGATCACCGTTCATGTAAATTATTGCATAATTTATCAACAGTGCTGTAAAACAGGGCAAATTGTGAAACTTGGCATTCTCCTTAATGTAAAGCATGTCACAATTTTATGATTTATAATCGCGAGGTAACCTATTATTTACACGTAAATGAAAAAAACTAAACTTCAACAAGCCATACACTAAAATAAAACAAACATCGGAAATTATTAATTTGAAACAAAATAGACAAGTATCGTGGATAATACGGAAAAAAGACCACCCTAGCTCAGTTGGTAAGCAGGCTGAGCCGCAGATCAACAGGTCGTGGGTACGACGACTTTGATTTTATTTTCCGTCTAACACGTGTTGGGATTTTACCCTGTATTTGTTGTTTTCCAGCGGTCCCAGTACACGTGCCACGTGGTCGGGACGTGGTGGAATGCAGCTGTATTGTTTCCAGACACTGCCGCCTGGCGCGCTGCAGTAGAGACGATAGCTCCTCGGCAGTGATCTGGGCTGGCTGCTCGCCGGCCTCTCTGCCCGCTGTGGGGGATACGACGCTACACGTGTATGTTACACTCACAATAATGGACAGATCATTTCATAAGCTTACTGTAACGATGGTGCAGCAAACACAAGTACAACCCACATTAACAATTCTGTGATATTAAATGTGATTCGTGTTATGTAAGTGTTAAAGGTGTTCGTGACACATTCAATTCCAGTGGGATATAAGGCTTCTCTGGTCAAATTTCTTCTCATGTAATAGATTGTAACACTTAAAATAAAGACATATTATTACGAATTCAATTCACCAACAAATTTGATAGGTGGGACATCCTTAAACCAACTCTAGTTATTGTCAAAATAAGAAAAATAAACGGTCTGGTCTTCCCGTATGTCTGAATGCAGATCTTTCCAGACCCGTCACGTAGTATCAACGCTCTCATGGGTTCTTTAACTCAACACCACTCCAAGTCCTACACGGCTATTACAAGCTACGATTCAAATAAACTCAAGTACAAGTTACGATTAAAATAAACTCAATTACAAGTACAAGTTATGATTAAAATAAACACAATTACAAGTACAAGTTACGATTAAATAAACACAATTACAAGTACAAGTTACGATTAAAATAAACACAATTACAAGTACAAGTTACGATTAAAATAAACTCAATTACAAGTACAAGTTACGATTAAAATAAACACAATTACAAGTACAAGTTACGATTAAAATAAACACAATTACAAGTACAAGTTACGATAAAAAAAAACACAATTACAATTACACTGTTACAGTTACATTTACAAAATCCTCACCGATCCAATCGCGTAACGCTCCCAGCTGCGCGTCCTCAACGCTCCTGATCAGAGCGGACAGCTCCGCGGGCAACAGCTCCGGCAGATCGTCTACGACGGGCTCCTCACTGTCCCCCTCATGGGCTGTCGACGGCGCATGCGCCGCGCCCAGTGTCTCCAGCAAGGGGGCGCCACTGATCTCATGTGGCTGGCGTACGGCGAAGGCCCAGCAGTAGGTGAGGGGGTCGGGGCCGCCGGCGTCCCCGGACAGACCGGCCGCCATGGGACAGGAGGGCGAACAGAGCAGGAAGAGATACTGACCCAAGTCCCCCTTCATCTCGCCTTCAAAGGGACAGTCTGGAAGGAGACATACCTGGCGGTATATAATAGTCCGGGCAGCCAGTGCTAAATCAGGAATGAACTCGAAACAAATTGCAATAGTAATATTACTTGTTTTTCCTCATTCCTTAGGCATATGTGAATATCAAATCCATAATCCATCAAAATCTATTCATTGGAACATATTTTATACGGGAGTGGTTCATGGGGTACTCAATATGTTGACGACCACAGAGTAGAACCCATTAGATAGACCTACTCGGTATGCTGGAGACCACAGTGTAGAACCCATTAGATAGACGTACTCAGTATGTTGGCGACCAGTGTAGAACCCATTAGATAGACGTACTCGGTATGTTGGCGACCAGTGTAGAACCCATTAGATAGACGCACTAAGTATGTTGGCGACCAGTGTAGAACCCATTGGATAGACGTACTCAGTATGTTGGCGACCACAGTGTAGAACCCATTAGATAGACGTACTCAGTATGTTGGCGATCAGTGTAGAACCCATTAGATAGACGTACTCAGTATGTTGGAGAGCATAGTGTAGAACCCATTAGATAGACGTACTCAGTATGTTGGCGACCAGTGTAGAACCCATTAGACAGACGTACTCAGTATGTTGGCGACCAGTGTAGAACCCATTAGATAGACGTACTCAGTATGTTGGCGACCAGTGTAGAACCCATTAGATAGACGTACTCAGTATGTTGGAGACCAGCGTAGAACCCATTAGATAGACGTACTCAGTATGTTGGCGACCAGTGTAGAACCCATTAGATAGACGTACTCAGTATGTTGGCGACCAGTGTAGAACCCATTAGATAGACGTACTCAGTATGTTGGAGACCATAGTGTAGAACCCATTAGATAGACGTACTCAGTATGTTGGCGACCAGTGTAGAACCCATTAGATAGACGTACTCAGTATGTTGGCGACCAGTGTAGAACCCATTAGATAGACGTAATCAGTATGTTGGCGACCAGTGTAGAACCCATTAGATAGACGTACTCAGTATGTTGGCGACCAGTGTAGAACCCATTAGATAGACGTACTCAGTATGTTGGAGACCAGCGTAGAACCAATTAGATAGACGTACTCAGTATGTTGGCGACCAGTGTAGAACCCATTAGATAGACGCACTCAGTATGTTGGCGACCAGTGTAGAACCCATTAGATAGACGTACTCAGTATGTTGGCGACCAGTGTAGAACCCATTAGATAGACGTACTCAGTATGTTGGCGACCAGTGTAGAACCCATTAGATAGACGTACTCAGTATGTTGGCGACCAGTGTAGAACCCATTAGATAGACGTACTCAGTATGTTGGCGACCAGTGTAGAACCCATTAGATAGACGTACTCAGTATGTTGGCGACCAGTGTAGAACCCATTAGATAGACGTACTCGGTATGTTGGCGACCAGTGTAATGCCCATTAGATAGACGTACTCAGTATGTTGGAGACATCTTGGCTGACCAGGTCGTCCCATCCCTTCAGCTCCTGACTCTCCTTGTCCTTCACCAGAGCCTCGTTTTCGACCAGAGACCAGGCACTGCCGTAGTCGAGTCGCACCAGGTACCCCAACTGTGACGTGCAAGGGAGAGGCAATGAGAGTCACAAGTATGTTCAACATAACTACAGTAACCACAAACTTATAGCAGTAAGAACCAAGTTATAAGGTAACAACTACCTTACAACAGTAATGATCATATTACAACAGTAATGATCATATTACAACATTAATGATCATATTACAACAGTAATGATCATATTACAACAGTAATAACCATATTATAAGGGCAATACTCATATTACAATCCTATAGCTTGTCTTGTACTAGGCATTGATTAGCAATTTTCCTTAAGATATTCAGATATTCTTGTTTTCTAACCGGCTTGCCATCATAAACCATTGAACAAAATGAAGCATTTTATCACCGTCTATAGTTAGAACAGAACCACAATAACAGCAACACGACAACAGCGGCCGTGGCGCTAGGCTTGGCCCGTGCCACTGACCCAGGGGTGGTCCTCTAGGTGTGTCAGGAAGGCTCTGGACCGCTTCACCAGTCTACTCTCCGTCGGGATGACGCTGGCTGGTGTCAAGGAGTCCACGTTGTTTTTCTGTGACACCTCTCTGTGGCATTCTACAGAGCGTTCAATGACACTTGTCAGAGCGTTTTGCGGCATTTTACAGTATTCTGACACATGCGTTCTATGACCTGTCAGAGCGTTCTATGACCTGTCAGAGCGTTCTATGACCTGTCAGAGCATTCTATGACCTGTCAGAGCGTTCTATGACCCATCAGAGCGTTCTATGATCTGTCAGAGCGTTCTATAACCCATCAGAGCGTTGTAGGACACATGTCAGAGCGTTCTATGACAAATGTCAGCTCGTTCTATGACAAATGTCAGAGCGTTCTGACAAATGTCAGATCGTTCTAGGACATGTCCGATCATTCTATGGCACATGTCAGAGCGGTGCAGCCAACGGCGAAGTGAGACATTTCCACTTTATCAGCTGGAACCATGGTCCATACGATATGATTTTTCTACCGTAGTATTTAAATGTCATGCTCCATTCGCCGGTAATAAATAAAAAGAATTAAATTAAATTAAGGAGTAAATTGATTGGTATACATGGTGCCTGGATAGTTAGATGATGATACGCATAAGGATACAGTTTTGAGCGACAGTTCTTGATGTAGAATGCAGGGATATCACGGATGTCCAACTCCGCTAGCAGCTCGAGGTGTCTCGACAGAACTCTGTTGGAAAGCTGGAACAAACAAAAAGACTACAATATAAGAAGCCAATATAAGAAGAATACAGATCCCATGTCTTTCTTCGTAAAGAGTAGGGGGTTACCCCCGGGGACATGGCTCCACTCTCCCTTCCTTGTCCCATTGACGCGATATGACCAAAAGTGGTTGAAGCGTCCTGAGTAACCAACCAACCATCTGGCAGAGCGGTGCAATAAATGTTCAAATTTGATGATTCAACAGAGAAAGCCATGGACTCTTCTGGACATTGGATGAAGACGGCCCCACCCCCACAATGAGATCAGTGATAGTGGCCCCACCCCCACAATGAGATCAGTGATAGTGGCCCCACCCCCGCAATGAGATCAGTGATAGTGGCCCCACCCCCACAATGAGATCAGTGATAGTGGCCCCACCGCCAGATGCAGAATCAAACCAGGATCGGTTCGTCTGAAGCTCAAGCGCTTTATAAACGGAGCTACGGAGGCGACATGAACCAATCCGGGACCATAAAAATTAGGACATTGATGACACGAACTCACGTGACTGTAGACGTCCGGGTCGGCGGGTGGAGGCATCGGTTTCCATTCTCTTCCGTCTTGAACCACGGGGCCCACGTGGACGCCAATAGCGTCCTCCCTGGCGGCGACGCCGTGCAACTCGAACCCGCAGAGACGTGTGGCCTTCATATTCTGTCAGCAATATACCTTCACCGTCAGCAGCGGTCCCACACCAATGTCATCATAGATAAGGACATAAGGCCATCATAGACAAGGACTCCAGAAGATGACGTGATAATAAATACACGCCGACTCAGATACCTTAATGCACATGTTCGTCTCTTTGCATGGAACCTGCGTCAAAGCATCTGTCCGATAGGCTACGTGCATCGCGGCTTTCAATGGACCTGGACAAATAACTGATCTGTTCACGATTGCGAGAGACTATATATAAGACTCAAAGAATTGAGACACGAAGTCCCGACTGTGTATAAAATGTATAAAATAGAACACAAATCGCCCACTAGGGCCGTTCTTCGCCGTGCTCATGAACATTGCTTGAATATATCTCACACATTGCCCAAGTCCAACATTTAGTATGCTCATGAATACTGCTTGAGCATAGCTCACATATTGCTCACGTCTAACATTTACCACGATAATCAACATCATGGCGGGAGATTGCAGAGGGTCACGACGCGTTAAATGAGTATAGCACCGAGGGCGACAGCGTGCATCGCCCGGTATTAGGATTGTTATCCTTCTAGAATCCTATCAAGATAAGTACAAATTTCCTCCAAGAAGAGTGGACATGTTGGAATGATTTTCACGTGTTAACCCGTACGGTACCTCATTTCCTGCCATCGCCACGTGTCCTCTCCACAGCGGTGGCCAATCAGAGGGCTGCTTAGCGGACCACGTGGCAGCGACAACACGTGCTCGCAGGACGTCGACCCATGACTGGAGAGTACGGCTCTGCGCCTGCTCGCCACTGGTCACGTGGTAAGTGATGGCGGCCGCATTCCACTCTACCAACCTCTTCAGTGCCCCGAACAGCTCCAAGTTGTCGCTTGAAAAAGCAAAACACAGATTTCCCCATATGAAAGTTTACTAGGGTAAATGTACCATGGTAAAGGTACTATGGTATACCATTTCAAATAGTGTGCTTATTGTATCATGGTACATTTATCATAATATACCATGGTACATTTAGCATAGTATACCATGGTACATTTACCATAATATACTATGGTACATTTACCATAGTATACCATGGTACATTTACCATAGTATACCATAGTATAGTTACCATAGTACACATACTGTATCTTGTACTGCATTGTATTGACATATTAACTTCTCAATTTATGCGTATAGACTCTAGATCTATTATACAGCTCCAAGAATTATGTTATTGAATCTTTTTTCCCTTTATTCATCAATCAAATTATTTTTGTTGCACTAACCCAATTTCTTGCAACGTGTTCTCTTCAGCAATCCACAAGACATCAACTGTCGCACCTGTCAATTCATGCAGTAAAAAAAGTTGCACAGACATAATGCTATAGGCTAAACAACAGAAAAAGCTGGGTAGGGCTAGTCTAGGGTAAAACAATACACTGACTATCACAAAAAGTGGTTATTGTGGTGACACAATTGATGACATTCATTCACTCAATCTCATGTAAAAAAATTCTATGAACATACCAATAAAAGGTAAGCTGTCTGCCAGTTCATGAAGGCAGGAGGCCATGGAGACAGTATGGTCACTGAAATATAAATAAATGCATGTAAAGGTAACCAGAGTCTTCAGGAGTTGCATAATTAGGGGTAGTATGTGTTTGTACATGTATATATACATTATGGAAGTTACATAGTTTTCCTGATAAAAATGATCGAGTCTTGTTCAGGGCTCCAGTGTAGCTATTGCATTCTACTGGCATTGCTGGTGGCATGATATCAAAGCAAACAAGTATGCATGTATTGTTAAATCAATCTGGTATGCTGTTGAAAGCATTTAATGTAATCATGTAATTGACATAGATCTATGCCAAGTACACACAATTGCAAACATAATATTAATGTTGTCAAAATCTCCACACCTGCTTATCCCGCAGTACACTGCATTGCATATCTCTGCTTCATTGCCCTCAGAAATATCAGTCCATGATATTGAATTGGATTCATCAGCCTGATAATAGCAAGTATTTCATATACTCCATAAATCATCAATAAATTACAATAAATTTTAAGTCAGGTAAGTTTTCTTTTTTAATTATTTATGAAATCTAGACTTAAATAACACTTCAGATATACATTTATAAAAATTGCTTCCATAACAATGCTATTAATGCTCAACATTGAACGGGATATCATAAGATTAATTAACTTTAAGTCTACAGGTTAAGATCAAAATAGAAATACCGTAATTGCCAAGTCTTCTCCACCAATACACAATAGAGCTGCATGCGTTTTCTGAACTGTGGTAAGCTGAACAGGTTGACATCCCTCATATTGTGGGTAGCCTTTGCAGTTGAAGTCCTGCACAGCCATTTGACCTGGTTCAATAAAATAGATGGTTGGGGTATCAAGCAGATCATATGTTCACTCACCTGATAAGTAATAATTTTTAATTACTGGTACAAAAGAACCAAAAGTTTAAAGTATACAAAATATATGTACTTAAGATCTTCCCTTAATAAGAAACTTTGATACGATGAGGCTGTGGGGGAGGAGGTTAAATAATGGGTAATATCTAAGGATGCACTCTCCATTAAATGGTCAGTGGTGAAGTTAACATAAGACTTGATTGGTCAAGAGTGCAATGCCTGAAGTCTTAGAATCCTAGAAAAAACCTAATACAAATGCTTCATTATATACATCCTCAACTTCCCATTATGCTGCCTCACCAGGCCTGTCTGGGGTGCATGGGATAGAAGTCTGGTGAGTCCTGCTATACCTGACAATAACCATAATAACTACCTGGTAATCACAATTGACTCTGCTAAAGCCAGACACAGAAGCCTAGATAGTCTTACCCATAAGTAATTCACACCTTGCAGGCCTGACTCTGTCCACCATCTACCTGCCCACCACAACCCTCACACCCTTCCCTGAAGCTAAACACTTACCTACTGTACTTACAAACCACACCCTTATGCTGGACACTTCTGCAATCAAGCTGCTGTAGCTATACTGCCAGTAGTTACATAGATGTAACATATGAGTCCAGTTGCTGAACAATATTACACAACAGGTTGCTTGCAGTTTTAGTAGATACTGCCAACAGCTCATTCTGTGACTGGATCCATATCAAAGCAGATAGCAATACATCTATAGAACTAATAACCATGCAGCCATGGTAGCATGGCTATATCTATAAAACTAGGCCTCCCCAACCGGGATATAACTGCACTACATTTCACACCAAAGACTACACTAAAGTCAGGTACTGATACATCCAGATGGTAGTCACACAGACTGTACTGTCTGCGTGTGATACCTGACTCAGTGACAGTGACAATGGAAGCATTTATTTAGTAACTTGGGTATATCCCTAAGCTGGGCTCGCGCTAGGATATTTTTTTCATTAGCCAATTCGGCTAATTCCGTGGAAAAATACATGAATAAAAATGTGTTTGTAGTTGAAATTTTATATTCGCCATTTTGGCGAGTGTCCTGGAAGTTCTTATCGCCAAATCCTGAATTTTCTTGCCAAACGGCTATTGGCGAATGCTAACGCGAGCCCAGCCCTAATGTATGTAAACCGTATACACATATATCATATAAGTATACCACCAGATAATTCTTTTACTGGATTGGGTGCTTGCACATCCATTTTCCATGAAGATTGTACGTTCCCAACAGCACATGGCATTTGGGAGAAGATGGTGATGGTTTTTAGTTTGATGGGTTATACCGTTAACACCTTGTCACCCATGCAAACAAATCCTACACCAACTGACTGACTGCGGATATGAGACGGTTGTACGGTATAGTATCTGTAGTGTTCGGCGCAAGTATCTCCAGGCAAGCCCGCTTCTATATATAGACAGAATGGCTGTATTACCATAATGACTGTATGGCCTCGCCACCCCCTAATGTCAGTCATAAATGCTGTGGATTCACGTTTCGGCGCATATTTTCCACGAATTTGTCGCGATCACTCTAAAAATCACTGATGTGAGAAAGCAACACTGTGCAATTTTAATGATACCAAATTTCGCCACTCCCTAGTCATGCTGTATGACTTGTAAATATCTATAACATATCACAGAGAAAAGTTATCTGAGTTATTTATAAATAGTTGAAAACTGATCATATATGATATAGGTAGGGCTTGGAATTGTCAGTAGAAAATCAAATTGAATTGAACAAGAAGTTGTACAGATAACGATCCCCATAACTTATTCTTGTAAAGTATTGAAACATGATGAATGATGGTAATGCCTTTTTCTGGTCAAGTTGTTATCAAAAATGCCTTAAGACATCATTGCACACAGCCGGCTAATCTAAACCCCTGCCTCCACCCCCAGCTCGTGACCAGTCAATCGACCTGGCTGTGGGTTTCACACACCCCTCCCCTCATCGCCACCCTGTCCCCCCGCCCACCCCTATAGACGGAAACCCCACCCACCCTAGTCCCATATGAGACAGTTGTTGCTACACACAACAGTCTCATGTCCTCATATACAAAATGAGGGTGTAAGATTAGCTTTTGTGGGCGACTAAGTGTTGTTAACCGCACGATCCATCAAACCCTAGTAATTTTGTACTCTGATACCTAAACTTCATATTTACCACAAAACCCACATGCATATGAACTCACAAAGTATCGCATTACTATCAAGTCGGTTGAAATGAGACTTTCTTGTTGTTTACTGCGGCATTTCGTGTTTGGTCATTCTTCACCAGCGGCTTTCGCCAGGTGGCGTTTCGCTTATTGCGTGTCAATGGCTGCGTGTATGAAGCGCTACCAAGCGAATGGTGCGGTTTTAACGACATGCACGCATGCGCAGTTTCTGCACTGGGTGGGCAAGGCGGCGGACAGAACTGAGTTGTCCGCTGCTTCGAAAAATCAACAGACGAGGTCGTCGTAATCACGGAGACTTCAACCAAAATAACAAGATAAGTTGTAAGATGCATACTTTTAGAAACTATTGCCATACCCCAAAAAGTTCTCGCCATCAGCACCGCTTCTCGCCACGCGTGTTTGTAAAATGCCGTACAGGATTTGATAGACTGGACATGTGGCGTTGTTTCCCAACAACGTCACATGGGGCTACACCCACCCTAACCCATACGGCCGTTCACAGGTTCAGATCCTTCTGACAAGTTCTGTCGTGACACTTTTTGGTTGACTGGCATGCACTTTCCCAGTTCCTAGCTTTGGAGTTTTGCACCTTTTGTTGGAAACTTACCACGAGACGCACGTGGGGATATACAGATAAAATATCGGTCCATGTTGATGAAACTTCCACAAGTATTGTTGATCAGTGGATTGCCCTCGCCTTTTGCTGTTTTGCTTCTCCCGCCAGCAATCTGCGATTATTTACCTTGTGTATCAGAAATGGGTACCTCGCATCGTCGCGATCTCCCAGTAGATGGCGCTAACATCTTTCCTATCTTAGAGCAGAAAACCGGGGTTGAACGATCTCTGGTTGAACCAAGGGGCGGTGGAGAAGGAATGGAAGGGGGAGTGGGGTGGGGGGGGGGGGGTGGAGGGAGGGTTGCACTGTCATACAAATCTGGCGGGGTTCCCTGAGTGCCCCTCGGTGAATGAGGGAGTAGATAGTTGTGATGAAAAAGATACCGCAATATTATAGGCTATAGAGCGACATTGTTCAACTGATATTTTAAAAGTTGCAACCGGGGCAAAGGGGTGGAAGGCGCGAGACTCTGACTTGCAATCAGTAGCGGATCCAAGGAGGGCACCCCCTCTTCAACCAAGGGGATGTTAAGGACTGCTAAACCCCACCCTCTTCAAATTCCTAGATCCGCCCGTGACTTGCGTCCACAAATGTCATACAAATCTGGCGGGGTTCCCTGAGTGCCCCTCGGTGAATGAGGGAGTGGATAGTTGTGATGAAAAAGATACCGCAATATTATAGGCTATAGAGCGACATTGTTCAACTGATATTTTAAAAGTTGCAACCGGGGCAAAGGGGTGGAAGGCGCGAGACTCTGACTTGCAATCAGTAGCGGATCCAAGGAGGGCACCCCCTCTTCAACCAAGGGGATGTTAAGGACTGCTAAACCCCACCCTCTTCAAATTCCTAGATCCGCCCGTGACTTGCGTCCACAGCTAGAGCAGGTTTGCAGGGAAATCAAACCGAGCGGGGCTGCATGGAGGGGCGACATATGACGCAAATCAATGGAAAGGAAGATGTCCCTTCCTAGCGGATTTAAGAGGTGAACTATCCCTTGTGAGCTGCTTTTGGAGGTGAAAAATGGGGTGCTTTGTTTTGCCGCGGAGCCCTCCCAAAACCAACATATTAACTATCCTCCACCGACCCCCCGGGGTGGGTAGTTGCATAATTTTCCAATGAAAGAGGGCGGTCCACGGACGCTTCGGGCCACAGACACTTAAAGTTGCATGTCGAGTTCTTTCCCGCCAAAACTAAGCCCAGGCGAAATTTATATCAAAGTTTTCAGAAAACTCGAATGTTTCATTCTATAAATTCTGAAACCTGATAAACATCGCCGTTTCGGCTGTGGTGTGGCAAACGTGTCTATCCCCAGACACCACAGAACTGTGTCGCGGCACTGGTACTTATACCAAAGCATCGCGAAGCACACAAACTCATGACGTTTACCACTAATATGAAAACTTGTGGTAAATTGATACCACCGGCAAGGCTAAGAGACACTATATTTGGCAGTCTGGCATGAGTTGAGTATGGACAAAAGAAATCTTGAATGATTCAAAGGAATGATTCTTATTTGTATTTGGACCGCATTAGTTTTGGCGGGAAAGAGCTCGACAGGTAACTTTAATTCTGCCCAGGCGGACACTTCGTCACATGGATAAGGCCCCTGGGCGGGGGGGAGGGGGGGGGGGTCCATGTCGCGTGTCGCTTTTAAGAAGTGGTCTATGTCGCGTGTCGCTTAGTCTTGTGTCGCATGTCGATTTTAAGGCAGCCTCAATGTCGCGTTGTCGATTTTTTAACATCGCCGTGTCGCCGCGTCGAAAAATGCCATCTGGGGCCCTGTATGGATCGAGGCACTTTGTCCGCTTTGGCTGCGATTCACTCCCATCAGTGAAAGTTAATCAGAATTAACTTTCAGAATTAATCAGAGAGGAAGCAGCGTAAACACAAAAAAAGGGCCCACAAAAAGAGGGCGACAAAACAATTTTTTTGCCCCCCCCCCCCCCACTGCACAGGCACTGCGACATAGAGCGGGTCAACTAAAAAAAAAAAACCCTTCCGAGTAGATGCAATGCAGCAGCGTTTACCGTGGGGGGGGGGGGGGGGGGGGTACCATCTCTGAATCGCTAATCACTAAGACTGAACTTTGTTGGATAGAGTCATCTCAAATCTCCATGATGAGGACTGCTCACGACCTTAAAGGTGATATCGCGAATATCTAGAAATTCACAGACTGTTAAATTGGGCCGGTAAATATGGAAAGGAGGGGGGGGGCTAGCTAGTGGGGGGAGGGTGTACACAATCTTAAATCATGTCTTAGCTGGCGTACAGCAGTACAGTTGCAATTGAAAAAAGAGCATTTTCGCTCCTGCCTGCCTGGATTGGCGCCTGGCGGAAAACTAAATTTCCGTACTTCGGCATGCAGTTATTTGTTCAGAGACCTCCTTCCTTTTCGGTAATCAGTATATATTTGGTCCGTATGCAATCATTTCTTGTGACACTATTTAGAAATTAAACATGGATGTTGAAGAATTGCTGTCATTTCAAGTAAGTAAACATTGCCGCGGGTCTGTTACGAACCATTTTGGCACAGTACTTTCTTTATCGAACAATTTGGGTCACTGAGGATGAATTTTGAAGCTGTACGCTTTGTGTAAAGTGGTTCTATTAAGAAATCGGCCTATTATCGCCCAATGTTTATAGCTGCATTTCTTTTCTTTGGGCCGGTTGGGGGGCCTTTTTTTGAGGGGAACCGTATGACGTATCCTAGTCGGAAAGGGAATTCGCCTCCTTTTCTAAATAGGACCAACCGAATTTAGATTACTCACAGTCACAGTCTTGTTGCCAAGAGAATTCACAAGATGCCAAAATGATTAATTTCACAGAAGCAAAGCAGACCAGTTTCGAAGTTTTACTACGGCGGATATGGCTATGCTAGCCCTGGTACATGCCTCTCTTACCACGCCCGTAAACGGAGCTAGGGTGAGAGCCATGCAGCTGACATGGCCGAAAACAAGAAATCAGCAGAAATTGCGATCTGGCGGTGAACGTTAGCGCTATATTACGCATACACACCTCGGTGCGCATTCCTTTCTTATATTGTGAAATAATCGGTATTTTTGGTGTTATTTTCAAGCGTGTTTGATTTTGGCGGCAGCGTCAATGTGCTGCTTCGGGACCCTAGGGAGGAGCCTGTGACTCCTGGGTCCCTCGGGGCTAATTGTCGGGTAGGCACTGTATATTTATTCTGTTATGAACTTCAACTTGAGCCACCGGTCAGCGGCATGGCTCTCACCCTAGCTCCGTTTACGGGCGTGGTAAGAGAGGCATGTACCAGGGCTATGGCTATGCCATGGCCGCGGCTCTGTTTACATCTGTTGTCATCTGTCAGGTCAGGTTGTGCTGAGCTGTATGTCCAATTAAATGCTTATCCTGGTCTCATCTGCTCATATATGCATATAAACTTATTGCTAACCTATCTGTCATCCGCTTTTATTCTTGGAAGCTGAAATAACTATTAGAATATAAACTTTATTGAATTGACATTTAAAAGGCTGGTACAAAAAGCCAAAGTAATGCCGAAAACCGCCGAAAACCTCTGAAGTGGATATAAATAGTCACTAAGGGCAAATGTGTAATATAATGATATTATGAAAGCCCTTACCTCAATGCAATATAAAAAGTGACATCCGAGCAAATTGATATCCGAAAAGTGTATATATATCCACATATAAGTTTCCCGTGCATACGGTTCGGCAGTGTCAGCCCAAATGGCTACCTACGCATGCCGAACCCCACCCCCATCGATCGTTCGGCGAGAGCCGATCCACACCCACCTTCCCCCCCCCACCTCTCGCGAGCCTCCCCTCCCCTACCCACCCCCTCCTCTCGGTGGGCAAGAGCCACCCTCTCCCTCCTCTCGGTGGGTGAGAATTCATACCTTCAGGGCGAGACTTCGGCATGCCTAGGTAGCCATTTGGGCTGAGACCGTCGAGCTGTACGCATACCTGAACTTCATATTTACTACAACACCCACATGCATGTGAACTAACAAAGTATCGCATTGCTATCAAGTCAGTTGAAATGAAACTTTCTTGTTGTTTATCGCACCATTTCGTATTTGGTCATTCTTCACCAGTAGCTTTCACCAGGTGGCATTTTGCTTATTGCGTGTCAATGACTGGGTGTATGAAGCGCCACCAAGCGAATGGTGTGGTTTTAATGACATGCATGCATGCGCAGTTTCTCCCCTGGGTGGGCAAGGTGGCGGACAGAACTGATTTGTCTGCTGCTTCAAAAAATCAACAGAGGATATCGTCATAATCACAGAGCCTTCAACCAAAATAACAAGATAAGTTGTAAGATACATACTTTTAGAAACTATTGCCATACCCCAAAAAGTTCTCGCAATCAGTACCGCTTCTCGCCATGCGTGTTTGTAAAATGCCATACAGGATTTGATAGTCCGGACATGTGGCGTTGTTTTCCAACAACGTCACATGGGGCTACTCGGTACCACCCTCAATAAACCAAAAACAACCTGAGCCAACAGGAATATCCCTTTGGCGCAACATGTTTAACAAGTTACTCAGAATATCCTTATTCTAGCCTGAATCATGGTGGGTACCAAAAACTTTCCAGGTCAGTTTGTGACCTGTGATCCCTGTATACCAGGTTCGGTCCACATAGGGGCTAACGGAGGCCCGGGCCGAGATATATCCCAAATCCACACATTGTCATTGTACAGCACTATCTCTCTAATAGAATTTAAGGCTACACTATTTGCATGACAGTTTCCCAATGTTTTCTTGTAATAGTTCAGATCAGATCAAATCTATTTCTATTCAGTAGAATTGTTGTCAGATTTTTTCTGGTGTAAAACAAATCAAAATTACTGTTTAACCACCATATATAAACTCAGCTATATCTGCTTTTATATTTCCTGCAGAGATTTGTTATATATATACGAAGAAAAAGTATATATGAAGGGGGTATCCGTTAAAAGATGATTGCAATCAGTTGTAGGGGTTAAAAAATTAAAGCTTCCAGTATAGTTTCAACAGCAGGTTGATGTTTAAGCAGCAAATCTGCCCTCCTCCATTTCCTCTCATCTCTGCTCTGCTGCGGACCATATCTTGAACCACTCTTGACATGCTGCATTGATGCGATGTTGAACCCATACATTACAATCTCCATTACAATCAATTGAGAGATGTTCCAATAACTATATATCATATATCCTATTTATCCAATAAAGAATCTAGATGCTTATTGTTTATTGATTAATTAATTAAATGTGATAACTTTTTTCCAGCCTGACAAGCCTGAAGTTGGAAGAGATGCAAAAAAGAGAAGACCTGATGAAAGATTTAGGGAATATGAGCCACCACTACAGAAAATGAAGCAATCATTAACAGATGAAGAAAAAGAAAAGATCCTACAAATGGTTGAAAATGAAGAGGTAACACTTTTGAGATGAAATATTGCATTCACTATCATTGCCAATTGGTCTGTTTTATTGCTTCATAGGTTTTCATATATATTCCACCACATACATGTTCTTAGAAAAATACTGCTGCTTGCTTCCTGAAGTTTCTTTACTGCATACTGGATCCTTCCAATATTTATGTTCTCCTGAGCAAATTATCTTGGACAAGCTCATCCCAAGAGCTACATCAGTTAAAGTAAATAGAGAAAAGAGTTTTTTGCCTTCCACAAACTGGTTGCTTTAAACTGAACTCTCTCTTACAGGATGATGTGCTAGATGAAACCGGCCTAAAAAAAATGATACTGAACTTTGAGAAGAAAGTATACAGAAACCAAGAGATGAGAATTAAATATCCAGACATGCCAGAAAAGTAAGTACTGTGGTCCTTGCGTTGTGCGACTTCTGTTCTGCCAGACCGAGGATGGGATGCCCTGGCAGTTTACGTCAAGTATCATAACACATTCAAATGACACTATAATGGACTGTCATAACGTCACCTCACATCGTTTATTTGCAATCACAATCAGCTTCAAAGTCCTTGATGCAGCTCTGGCTCTTTTCTTGCAGTCTGGAAAGTGCTGTAACTTATCTACCACAAAATATGTTTGATTAAGGTTACAAGGTCTTTTTTTTTCGTTTCATTTCAGATTCATGGAATCTGAAGTTGAGCTAAATGAAGTCATCCAGGAAATGCATGTTGTAGCCACTGTTCCAGATTTATATCACATCCTGACAGAGTTAAACGCTGTGCAATCCTTGCTTCAGCTCCTTAACCACGACAACACAGGTATGACTTGTGGGGAAAGTCACCACTGCAAGTATTTGGTCTATTTGGCAATTACTGCAGGAATGTATTTCTCATAGATTATTTAATTGTCAACGAAAAAAGTGGTTTATGACATCAAACAACGTTGTTGGAGTGTGCAGGCTGTGAAAAATGTTGACGTCGGGTGGTTCATGGGCATCTAGCCGAAGAAGTATTTCGCAAAATGTTGTCTTTGCTTTCAGATATTTCCATAGCAGTGGTGGATTTGCTGCAGGAGATGACAGATGTTGACAGCGACACAGACGATGGTGCAAATGTCCTCATTGACACTTTGGTAAGACAATCCTAATGAGCTGGTGGGTAGCGCCCTCGGTTTTGTCACAATAACTCTGCCAGGCCAGCCATCGTACCATGAGTTCAGGGGTTCGCACCCCAGCGTGGGGCAGCCTCCCTAGCTCAGTTGGTAAGCAGGCTGAGCTGCAGATCAATAGGTCGTGGGTTCGAACCCTATCACCCACATCTTAGGCAAGTTTCATCCAACCCCATTTCATTAAAAACAGGCGACTTCTTAGCTCAACTTAGCCTTTATGTGCACAGAAGTGGCCTAGAGCACCAATATGTCATTGAGCCACATCGTGCCTATGTCTTATGTTTAACAAGATAATAAGACTTTATAAGAGTTACTAGACAGCGGGATGTGATGTATACACGGATTTATAGTTGCCTACTGAATACCTCGTCCTTGTCTTGAACTTACCTTGCGGTGAAGTTATTGAATCCCAAGCTTACATTCTATGTTATATCAGGATTAGCCGAATACGTTTCTATATACGCTGTCCTAAGTTAGCAGCCTTGACTTTGCTTGGTTTGGGTGCTCATACCATCCCTTCTCCAGATGGAGGGTCAGGTCATGGCTCAGCTGGTCCAGAACCTAGAACGTCTGGATGAGAGTGTCAAGGAGGAGGCGTCCGGAGTCCACATGACGCTGGGTAAGTCTCCTGTATCCGTGTTAAGTGACACCGGGTAAGTCTCCTGTATCCGTGTTAAGTGACACTGGGTAAGTCTCCTGTATCCGTGTTAAGTGACACTGGGTAAGTCTCGTGTGTCCGTATTAAGTGACACTGGGTGAGTCTCCTGTGTCCGTGTTAAGTGACACTGGGTGAGTCTCCTGTGTCCGTGTTAAGTGACGCTGGGTAAGTCTCCTGTATCCGTGTTAAGTGACGCTGGGTAAGTCTCCTGTATCCGTGTTAAGTGACGCTGGGTAAGTCTCCTGTATCCGTGTTAAGTGACACTGCGTAAGTCTCCTGTGTCCGTGTTTTAAGTGACGCTGGGTAAGTCTCCTGTGTCCGTGTTGAGTGACACTGGGTGAGTCTCCTGTATCCGTGTTAAGTGACGCTGGGTAAGTCTCCTGTATCCGTGTTAAGTGACACTGGGTGAGTCTCCTGTGTCCGTGTTAAGTGACACTGGGTAAGTCTCGTGTGTCCGTGTTAAGTGACACTGGGTGAGTCTCCTGTATCCGTGTTGAGTGACACTGGGTAAGTCTCCTGTATCCGTATTAAGTGACACTGGGTGAGTCTCCTGTGTCCGTGTTAAGTGACGCTGGGTAAGTCTCCTGTATCCGTGTTAAGTGACACTGGGTGAGTCTCCTGTGTCCGTGTTAAGTGACGCTGGGTAAGTCTCCTGTATCCGTGTTAAGTGACGCTGGGTAAGTCTCCTGTATCCGTGTTAAGTGACACTGGGTAAGTCTCGTGTGTCCGTGTTAAGTGACGCTGGGTAAGTCTCCTGTATCCGTGTTAAGTGACACTGGGTGAGTCTCCTGTATCCGTGTTAAGTGACGCTGGGTAAGTCTCCTGTATCCGTGTTAAGTGACGCTGGGTAAGTCTCCTGTATCCGTGTTAAGTGACGCTGGGTAAGTCTCCTGTATCCGTGTTAAGTGACACTGGGTAAGTCTCGTGTGTCCGTGTAAATGACGCTGGGTAAGTCTCGTGTGTCCGTGTTAAGTGACGCTGGGTAAGTCTCGTGTGTCCGTGTTAAGTGACGCTGGGTGAGTCTCCTGTATCCGTGTTAAGTGACGCTGGGTAAGTCTCCTGTGTCCGTGTTAAGTGACGCTGGGTAAGTCTCCTGTATCCGTGTTAAGTGACGCTGGGTGAGTCTCCTGTATCCGTGTTAAGTGACGCTGGGTAAGTCTCCTGTATCCGTGTTAAGTGACGCTGGGTAAGTCTCCTGTATCCGTGTTAAGTGACGCTGGGTAAGTCTCTTGTGTCCGTGTTAAGTGACGCTGGGTGAGTCTCCTGTATCCGTGTTAAGTGACACTGGGTAAGTCTCGTGTGTCCGTATTAAGTGACGCTGGGTAAGTCTCCTGTATCCGTGTTAAGTGACGCTGGGTAAGTCTCCTGTATCCGTGTTAAGTGACACTGGGTAAGTCTCGTGTGTCCGTGTTAAGTGACGCTGGGTAAGTCTCGTGTGTCCGTGTTAAGTGACGCTGGGTGAGTCTCCTGTATCCGTGTTAAGTGACACTGGGTAAGTCTCGTGTGTCCGTATTAAGTGACGCTGGGTGAGTCTCCTGTATCCGTGTTAAGTGACGCTGGGTGAGTCTCCTGTGTCCGTGTTAAGTGACGCTGGGTAAGTCTCCTGTATCCGTGTTAAGTGACGCTGGGTAAGTCTCCTGTATCCGTGTTAAGTGACACTGGGTAAGTCTCGTGTGTCCGTGTTAAGTGACGCTGGGTAAGTCTCCTGTATCCGTGTTAAGTGACGCTGGGTAAGTCTCCTGTATCCGTGTTAAGTGACGCTGGGTAAGTCTCCTGTATCCGTGTTAAGTGACGCTGGGTAAATCTCGTGTGTCCGTGTTAAGTGACGCTGGGTGAGTCTCCTGTATCCGTGTTAAGTGACACTGGGTAAGTCTCGTGTGTCCGTATTAAGTGACGCTGGGTAAGTCTCCTGTATCCGTGTTAAGTGACGCTGGGTGAGTCTCCTGTGTCCGTGTTAAGTGACGCTGGGTAAGTCTCCTGTATCCGTGTTAAGTGACGCTGGGTAAGTCTCCTGTATCCGTGTTAAGTGACACTGGGTAAGTCTCGTGTGTCCGTGTTAAGTGACGCTGGGTAAGTCTCCTGTATCCGTGTTAAGTGACGCTGGGTAAGTCTCCTGTATCCGTGTTAAGTGACACTGGGTAAGTCTCCTGTATCCGTGTTAAGTGACGCTGGGTAAGTCTCCTGTATCCGTGTTAAGTGACGCTGGGTAAGTCTCCTGTATCCGTGTTAAGTGACACTGGGTAAGTCTCGTGTGTCCGTGTAAATGACGCTGGGTAAGTCTCGTGTGTCCGTATTAAGTGACGCTGGGTGAGTCTCCTGTATCCGTGTTAAGTGACACTGGGTAAGTCTCGTGTGTCCGTGTTAAGTGACGCTGGGTAAGTCTCCTGTATCCGTGTTACGTGACGCTGGGTGAGTCTCCTGTGTCCGTGTTAAGTGACGCTGGGTAAGTCTCCTGTATCCGTGTTAAGTGACGCTGGGTAAGTCTCCTGTATCCGTGTTAAGTGACGCTGGGTAAGTCTCGTGTGTCCGTATTAAGTGACGCTGGGTAAGTCTCCTGTATCCGTGTTAAGTGACGCTGGGTAAGTCTCCTGTATCCGTGTTAAGTGACGCTGGGTAAGTCTCCTGTATCCGTGTTAAGTGACGCTGGGTAAGTCTCCTGTATCCGTGTTAAGTGACGCTGGGTAAGTCTCCTGTATCCGTGTTAAGTGACGCTGGGTAAGTCTCGTGTGTCCGTATTAAGTGACGCTGGGTGAGTCTCGTGTGTCCGTGTTAAGTGACACTGGGTAAGTCTCGTGTGTCCGTATTAAGTGACGCTGGGTAAATCTCCTGTGTCCGTGTTAAGTGACGCTGGGTAAGTCTCCTGTGTCCGTGTTAAGTGACGCTGGGTAAGTCTCCTGTGTCCGTGTTAAGTGACACTGGGTAAGTCTCCTGTGTCCGTGTTAAGTGACGCTGGGTGAGTCTCCTGTGTCCGTGTTAAGTGACACTGGGTAAGTCTCGTGTGTCCGTGTTCAGTGACACTGGGTGAGTCTCCTGTATCCGTGTTGAGTGACACTGGGTAAGTCTCCTGTATCCGTGTTAAGTGACGCTGGGTGAGTCTCCTGTATCCGTGTTGAGTGACACTGAGTGAGTCTCGTGTGTCCGTGTTAAGTGACACTGGGTGAGTCTCCTGTATCCGTGTTAAGTGACGCTGGGTAAGTCTCTTGTAACCGTGTTGAGTGACACTGGGTAAGTCTGCTGTATCCGTGTTGAGTGACACTGGGTGAGTCTCGTGTGTCCGTGTTAAGTGACACTGGGTGAGTCTCCTGTATCCGTGTTAAGTGACGCTGGGTAAGTCTCTTGTAACCGTGTTGAGTGACACTGGGTAAGTCTGCTGTATCCGTGTTGAGTGACACTGGGTGAGTCTCGTGTGTCCGTGTTAAGTGACACTGGGTAAGTCTCCTGTATCCGGGTTGAGTGACACTGGGTAAGTCTCCTGTATCCGTGTTGAGTGACACTGGGTGAGTCTCGTGTATCCGTGTTAAGTGACGCTGGGTAAGTCTCCTGTATCCGTGTTAATTGACGCTGGGTAAGTCTCCTGTATCCGTGTTAAGTGACGCTGGGTAAGTCTCCTGTATCCGTGTTAAGTGACGCTGGGTAAGTCTCCTGTATCCGTGTTAAGCGACGCTGGGTAAGTCTCCTGCATCCGTGTTAAGTGACGCTGGGTAAGTCTCCTGTATCCGTGTTAAGTGACGCTGGGTAAGTCTCCTGTGTCCGTGTTAAGTGACGCTGGGTGAGTCTCCTGTATCCGTGTTAAGCGACGCTGGGTAAGTCTCCTGCATCCGTGTTAAGTGACGCTGGGTAAGTCTCCTGTATCCGTGTTAAGTGACGCTGGGTAAGTCTCGTGTGTCCGTGTTAAGTGACACTGGGTGAGTCTCCTGTATCCGTGTTGAGTGACACTGGGTAAGTCTCGTGTGTCCGTGTTAAGTGACACTGGGTGAGTCTCCTGTATCCGTGTTGAGTGACACTGGGTAAGTCTGCTGTATCCGTGTTAAGTGACACTGAGTAAGTCTCCTGTATCCGTGTTGAGTGACACTGGGTGAGTCTCCTGTATCCGTGTTAAGTGACGCTGGGTAAGTCTCCTGTATCCGTGTTAAGTGACGCTGGGTAAGTCTCCTGTATCCGTGTTAAGTGACGCTGGGTAAGTCTCCTGTATCCGTGTTAAGTGACGCTGGGTAAGTCTCCTGTGTCCGTGTTAAGTGACGCTGGGTGTCTCCTGTGTCCGTGTTAAGTGACGCTGGGTAAGTCTCCTGTATCCGTGTTAAGTGACACTGGGTAAGTCTCCTGTATCCGTGTTAAGTGACGCTGGGTGAGTCTCCCGTATCCGTGTTAAGTGACACTGGGTGAGTCTCCTGTGTCCGTGTTAAGTGACGCTGGGTAAGTCTCCTGTGCCCGTGTTAAGTGACACTGGGTAAGTCTCCTGTATCCGTGTTAAGTGACGCTGGGTAAGTCTCCTGTATCCGTGTTAAGTGACGCTGGGTAAGTCTCCTGTGTCCGTGTGAAGTGACACTGGGTAAGTCTCCTGTGTCCGTGTGAAGTGACACTGGGTGAGTCTCCTGTATCCGTGTTAAGTGACACTGGGTAAGTCTCGTGTGTCCGTATTAAGTGACGACGGGTGAGTCTCCTGTATCCGTGTTAAGTGACGCTGGGTAAATCTCCTGTATCCGTGTTAAGTGACGCTGGGTAAGTCTCCTGTATCCGTGTTAAGTGACGCTGGGTAAGTCTCCTGTGTCCGTGTTAAGTGACACTGGGTAAGTCTCGTGTGTCCGTATTAAGTGACGACGGGTGAGTCTCCTGTATCCGTGTTAAGTGACGCTGGGTAAGTCTCGTGTGTCCGTGTTAAGTGACGCTGGGTAAGTCTCCTGTATCCGTGTTAAGTGACGCTGGGTAAGTCTCCTGTGTCCGTGTTAAGTGACGCTGGGTGAGTCTCCTGTGTCCGTGTTAAGTGACGCTGGGTAAGTCTCCTGTATCCGTGTTAAGTGACGCTGGGTAAGTCTCGTGTGTCCGTGTTAAGTGACGCTGGGTGAGTCTCCTGTGTCCGTGTTAAGTGACGCTGGGTAAGTCTCCTGTATCCGTGTTAAGTGACACTGGGTAAGTCTCGTGTGTCCGTATTAAGTGACGACGGGTGAGTCTCTTGTATCCGTGTTAAGTGACGCTGGGTGAGTCTCCTGTGTCCGTGTTAAGTGACGCTGGGTAAGTCTCCTGTATCCGTGTTAAGTGACACTGGGTAAGTCTCGTGTGTCCGTATTAAGTGACGACGGGTGAGTCTCTTGTATCCGTGTTAAGTGACGCTGGGTAAGTCTCCTGTATCCGTGTTAAGTGACGCTGGGTAAGTCTCCTGTATCCGTGTTAAGTGACACTGGGTAAGTCTCGTGTGTCCGTGTTAAGTGACGACGGGTGAGTCTCCTGTATCCGTGTTAAGTGACACTGGGTAAGTCTCCTGTATCCGTGTTAAGTGACGCTGGGTAAGTCTCCTGTATCCGTGTTAAGTGACACTGGGTAAGTCTCGTGTGTCCGTGTTAAGTGACGCTGGGTAAGTCTCCTGTATCCGTGTTAAGTGACGCTGGGTAAGTCTCCTGTGTCCGTGTTAAGTGACGCTGGGTGAGTCTCCTGTGTCCGTGTTAAGTGACGCTGGGTAAGTCTCCTGTATCCGTGTTAAGTGACGCTGGGTGAGTCTCGTGTGTCCGTATTAAGTGACGACGGGTGAGTCTCTTGTATCCGTGTTAAGTGACGCTGGGTAAGTCTGCTGTATCCGTGTTAAGTGACGCTGGGTGAGTCTCGTGTGTCCGTATTAAGTGACGCTGGGTAAGTCTCCTGTATCCGTGTTAAGTGACACTGGGTGAGTCTCCTGTGTCCGTGTTAAGTGACACTGGGTGAGTCTCCTGTATCCGTGTTAAGTGACACTGGGTGAGTCTCCTGTGTCCGTGTTAAGTGACACTGGGTGAGTCTCCTGTATCCGTGTTAAGTGACACTGGGTAAGTCTCCTGTGTCCGTGTTAAGTGACACTGGGTGAGTCTCCTGTGTCCGTGTTAAGTGACACTGGGTGAGTCTCCTGTATCCGTGTTAAGTGACACTGGGTAAGTCTCCTGTGTCCGTGTTAAGTGACGCTGGGTGAGTCTCTTGTATCCGTGTTAAGTGACACTGGGTAAGTCTCCTGTATCCGTGTTAAGTGACACTGGGTAAGTCTCGTGTGTCCGTATTAAGTGACGACGGGTGAGTCTCTTGTATCCGTGTTAAGTGACGCTGGGTAAGTCTCCTGTATCCGTGTTAAGTGACGCTGGGTAAATCTCCTGTGTCCGTGTTAAGTGACACTGGGTAAGTCTCGTGTGTCCGTATTAAGTGACGACGGGTGAGTCTCTTGTATCCGTGTTAAGTGACGCTGGGTAAGTCTCCTGTGTCCGTGTTAAGTGACACTGGGTAAGTCTCGTGTGTCCGTATTAAGTGACGACGGGTGAGTCTCTTGTATCCGTGTTAAGTGACGCTGGGTAAGTCTCCTGTATCCGTGTTAAGTGACGCTGGGTAAATCTCCTGTGTCCGTGTTAAGTGACACTGGGTAAGTCTCGTGTGTCCGTATTAAGTGACGACGGGTGAGTCTCTTGTATCCGTGTTAAGTGACACTGGGTAAGTCTCCTGTATCCGTGTTGAGTGACACTGGGTAAGTCTCGTGTATCCGTGTTAAGTGACGCTGGGTAAGTCTCCTGTATCCGTGTTAAGTGACGCTGGGTGAGTCTCCTGTGTCCGTGTTAAGTGACGCTGGGTAAGTCTCCTGTATCCGTGTTAAGTGACGCTGGGTAAGTCTCCTGTATCCGTGTTAAGTGACGCTGGGTAAGTCTCCTGTATCCGTGTTAAGTGACGCTGGGTAAATCTCCTGTGTCCGTGTTGAGTGACACTGGGTAAGTCTCCTGTATCCGTGTTAAGTGACACTGGGTGAGTCTCCTGTATCCGTGTTAAGTGACGCTGGGTAAGTCTCCTGTATCCGTGTTAAGTGACGCTGGGTGAGTCTCCTGTATCCGTGTTGAGTGACACTGGGTGAGTCTCCTGTATCCGTGTTAAGTGACGCTGGGTGAGTCTCCTGTATCCGTGTTAAGTGACGCTGGGTAAGTCTTCTCCTTGTTAAATGATCATGTATTTATTCCCGCAATCGTAGTTACACCGCTAATGATCCTTTCCTCGCGCCTAGACAAATACGTGTATATAGTTTACCACACAAGTCGCATTAAGACTCCCTCTAAGTTACTAAAGTGGGATCCTATGCTATAGATATCACGAATCGCTATGGTGACTATTGAATATAAATGCTTTGATATGTGATGTTTGTAACTCCGAAGACTCCTGTCGCCTATTCCACGTACATAGTTTAGCGGGCTGCAGGGCTCCGTCAGCTAAAATCGACCATCATTTACCTGGTAAATTCAGTCGACTAATTAAGCCCCGTGGTCGGCTAAACTACGTTCGTGAGATCCGCCACAGACCGTCCATAAGCGTGATGGAAGCGTCTTCTGTTCTGTTGCAGCCATCGTCGAAAACATGATGGAGCTGCGGCCTGACGTCGGGGTGGAGGCTGCACAGCAGGGGTTCATGCCCTGGCTCTTCAAGCGAATGAAGGTAGCCCACCAGCCGCGCCTTTTTAAAACTGAAGCTTGTGCTGGCCACGTTTACTTGTCTTTTTAAATGGTTTATGGCGATGTTCCCTGAATAGATCGTGGTGGTATCCGAGCGGTGTGGGAGAAACACGCTAGTTTTTGATCTGTTTCTGTCATGATTTTTGTCATAGATAACTTTAACAGTTGTTAATGTCAAATCCTGTTAATGTAAGTATGTTTGATGATGATGTACTTCCTCTCAACAGAGATATTATTTATTTCTTCCGTTGTGTATGCAACCACCCAATTTTGTGTGCTCCCGTTCATTAAAACCCGTTGAGGGTCCATCCGAATAGAAGTGGTTAGTGTTTCGGCTTGGTCAAGTGAGCTCTGCCAGGCCAGCCGTTGTCCCGGAGTTCGGGGACCACCCGCAATGTCTGGTGGTTAGCGCGGCCGGTTTGGTCGAGTGACCTCTTAGTCGAGCGCCAGTGTCTATTTTCATGCAGGATAAAGATCCCATGTCCTTCTTCAAAAAGAATAGAGGATGAAGGAAGGGGGGGGGGGCTCCATTCTTAAACCTTTCCATTGACAGGATATGACCTTAGATTAAATTGTCCCCAGTCGCAAATCAACCAACCAATCAATTAAACCCGTTGATGTCACCTTCTCTTATTAATAGGCGAAGATGCCATTTGACGCCAACAAGTTGTACTGCAGTGAAATTCTGGCAATCCTACTTCAGAACCATGAAGGTAAGCATTTTATTGGTTATTTATCTTCCTGGTTGAAATGGTGACTATTTCATTCCACAATATGAGGACACGCATTGGTTGGTTCTTATCATTCATGTAGTGGAATGATGACATTTGTATTTGAAAAATGCCAGGGCATTTAGTGCTTATTTATCTATCAGTGGCAAGATCGCTATTCTAGTCCAAAATGCTAGGGCAACCATTTAGTGGTCCATCTTCCTTGAGTGAAATAATATCTCTTTTATTCCGAAATAAGATGGGGACCTCCCTGTAGTGATCCCCATAAGCTAAAGGATGGGGCATGCCCAGTTTGGGCACAAAACCTGCCTAGAAGACAAATTCATGTCTCCCAAAATAAGAAAGCAGGCATTGGTGGGTCCCCTATCTTTCATCGAGTCAATTAGTGCAATGTTCCAAAAGTCATAGTAATAATACTGGCCACGAAGTATCTTACATTCAAAGATCAGCGGCAGATCATTTCACTAAGAGTTACGAGCTGGTAACCGTATCTGTTACATGCTAATCTTAGAGCGACAAATCGTAATTTTACGGTCAGCGAAAATTAGCCTCTTCATGCAATTTATTTTCCGCACTTAGTTTTCAAAAATATGTGTGCCACTTATTTATGATAAATTCAACATTTTGCACTTCTCTTGGAGGCTGAAATACAATTTGATTTTTTACGACCAAAAGTTACAAGATCTTAGTGAAATGACACCAAGATGTTTCATGCGTATCTTTACAGAAAATCGCAAGCTAGTCGGCGATATGGACGGGATCGATGTGATCCTGCAGCAGCTAGCGGTGAGTAATCTGTTATTTTATGGGTCGGAGTGTCTTGCAGCAGGTTGCGTTGGGCAAACTCTAACTTATATTTTACTTTGGTTATATTAATTAAACCGCCAGACCTAGACTACCGTCTGACCACCGTTGCGTGTTGATGCGGTGTGCAGTCTCTCAGACCTAGACAACCGTAGAACCGCCGTTGCGTGTTCATGCGGTGTGCAGTCTCTCATACCTAGACAACCGTAGAACCGCCGTTGCGTGTTGATGCGGTGTGCAGTCTCTCATACCTAGACAACCGTAGAACCGCCGTTGCGTGTTCATGGGGTGTGCATGCACAGGACCCAGAGACCGGCCGCTGGGCTATTTAGAAAAACGCTTTAGCACGCACGGACGGTTCTAGGGTACTCAGGCGGCCGGCCCCCCTCTCGGGGCCTGGGAATGCGCAACTCATGAACACGCAACGGCGGTTCTAGGGCACTCCGGTGGCCTCCCTACCGGGGCTGCGAACAGCCGCGCGTTTCAACGCAACGGCCGATTTAGGGATATATATGTTTTAAGTTCTTTCTCCGTATGAAAGTACACGAAACAAAAAAAAACATGATATTATAATGGGCTAATTGTTATCCTCTTAATCTCTCAGGCGTACAAGCGACATGACCCGAGCAACAGCGAAGAAATTGAGTTCATGGAGAATCTGTTTGATTGCCTGTGTTCGTCATTGATGTCGAGTGGGAACCGGGCGCGTTTCCTCAAGGGAGAGGGTGTGCAGCTCATGAATCTCATGCTAAGGTCAGTACTGAAGTGAGATGTTGCAACCATCGTACCCGTGCAGAGTCTCTGCCATCTTTGAGCCCCCCCGGTCCCCTTTCTTATAATGACCTTGATATTGTCCTGGACGTGATTCAGTATTCAGGATCCATAAAGAATCGGGATCAAGGTTTGTGTGAGGTGCCTTTAATAACGTCGTTTAATGTCTGGCTATTCGCAGGGAGAAGAAGATGTCCCGGTTCAGCGCCGTGAAGGTGTTGAACCATGCCATGATGGGTCCGGAGGGCGCAGACAACTGCCAGAAGTTTGTCGAGGTCCTCGGACTGCGCAACGTCTTCCCAAGCTTCATGAAGACGCCAAAGGCACCCAAGAAAGTGGGGTCGTCGGGAGAGAGTTTGGAAGGTATGTGTGCAAATAGCGGCTGTCCCACCCCACCCCGTCCGACGATGTAGGGGTGAGACAATATAGGACTAGGCAGTTTGGAGGGGATGTGTGCAGACAGCGCACCCACCCCACCTCTCCCACCTCACGGTGTAGGCATTAGACAATATAGGACCAGGCAGCGGGGGGGGGGGCGGTGGGCGTATAGGAACGGCGATTTCCCCATCCCCGCGGTGAAGGGTGCGGCATGGCTAGACGGTTTGGAAGGGTATGCTCATGTGCAGTCAAATCACCTAAAGCCTCATCTGTGTGGTTGGTATAGGTATGTTCTATTCATCTTGTCACTTTATAAAACCACATCACAACCGTATAAAAAATTATCTTTATACTTTCTGGGTGAAATTATTTTGTTAGTAAATGCTATCATTATGGTTGTAACTTCTGGGTGAAATGATG
Source organism: Arenicola marina (assembly GCA_964019135.1). Taxonomy (NCBI): domain Eukaryota; kingdom Metazoa; phylum Annelida; class Polychaeta; family Arenicolidae; genus Arenicola; species Arenicola marina. The sequence goes on along the minus strand of OZ025257.1, from coordinate 40,821,153 downwards.
TTTTAAATAAATGCAATCATTATCTTTGTATTGTATTTTGAGTGAAACGTAATTTTTGTGTGCAAGGTATCTTAATATCTTTTGTGTTCAGTGTATCTTAGTAATTCTTTCGCGTGCAATGTATGTTTGTATATTTCGCGTGCAATGTTTCTTAGTATCTCTTGCGTACAATGTATCTTAGTATCTCTTGCGTGCAATATATCTTAGTATCTCTTGCGTGCAATGCATTTTATTATCTCTTGCATACAATGTATCTTAGTATCTCTTGCGTGCAATGCATTTTAGTATCTCTTGCATACAATGTGTTTTAGCATCTCTTGCGTACAATATATCTTAGTATCTCTTGCATACAATGTATCTTAGTATCTCTTGCGTGCAAGGCATTTTAGTATCTCTTGTATACAATGTGTTTTAGCATCTCTTGCGTACAATGTATCTTAGCATCTCTTGCGTACAATGTATCTTAGTATCTCTTGCAAACAATGTATCTTAGTATCTCTTGCGTGCAATGCATTTTAGTATCTCTTGCATACAATGTGTTTTAGCATCTCTTGCATACAATGTATCTTAGTATCTCTGGCGTACAATGTATCTTAGTATCTCTTGCGTACAATGTATCTTAGTATCTCTTGCGGGCGATGCATTTTAGTATCTCTTGCATACAATGTATCTTAGTATCTCTTGCGTGCAATGCATTTTAGTATCTCTTGCGTGCAATGCATTTTAGTATCTCTTGCATACAACGTATCTTAGTATCTCTTGCGTGCAGTTTGTCTTAGAATATTTTGTGTGCAACGTATCTATATATCTTCCGCGTCTCAGTTTTACGCTGTATCCTGTCACGTCCGTTTGGCTGTGTTCCAGAACATATCGTGTCCGTGATATCCGCCATGGTCCGGAACTGTTCTGGCACACAAAGACAGCGGCTCCTCCACAAGTTTGAGGAGAACGACCACGAGAAGGTTGGTTTCCATGGTTTCACTGCCTGGCCATCAGCGACTGCAGAGTTTAATAATAAGTACCATTGTTAAGGGGCTGTCGAATATAATGATATATTGATTCAATAACTGTTATCATTACACGAATACAGTTACTCATTTCATAACCGGCTCCAGGAATGGTGAACTGTTTTGCATCTCTCCTAGAAGAAACGTAATGTAGTAATGATATATTACAACTGTATTCCAAAGAAAATGTACTACAGACAAATATTTGGGAATTTTGACATTCATGTATGCCTGTGGAGCTGCAAGTATGTGTAATTATTTTCAGGTTGAGCGGCTCATGGAAATGCATTTTAAGTACTTGTCTAAAGTACAGGTGGCTAATGAGCGAATACAACGCGCCAAACAGGTAAGCGTACGGCTCATTATAGATTTGTCAATTATGATATATGTTTCAGGAGCTGAAAGAATCCGTTTTATATTGATCAGCCATAAAGTGCAAGTAGGTAATTATTCAGAAACTAAATATATTAAGGGTTTATGTGTTAACAGCGAAGAGCTGAAGGAAACCATGTAATATGACCTAAGTACTGGCGAGATATACTTGTCAGTTATGATGTATGTTTCCAGACAAAGACGTCCGTGCTATGCCCTTTAACCGCCAGACCTAGAGTACCGTAAAACCGCGGTTGCGTTTTCATGCGTGCCGTTGCAGGACTCCTGCTGTCTGGCTATTTATAGAAACGCTTTCGTACGCACTGGCGGCTCTACGGTACTCAGGCGGCCGGCCTGAACTGTACACTGCATCAACACGCAGCGGCGGTTCTACGGTAGTCCGATGGTCGGCCTGCCGGGGCCTGATACTGTACACTGCATGAACACACAGCGGCGGTTCTACGGCACTCCGATGGCCGGCTTCCCCGGGCCTACAAACCGCTACGCCTTACAACTGAACGGCGGTTTTAAGGATATGAAAGTTATATATATGTTATGTTTCAGGAGCTCAAGATGTCCGGCAGCGACGTGGACGAGGCGGTGGAGGACCAGTTCTACATTCAGCGCCTGGACGCCGGACTTTTCACACTACAGCTCATAGACTACATCATGCTGGAAATCAGCCACTCCGGACCCTCAGGGGTAAGTATGGGGTATCCTGGAAGGTATCTCTGCTATATGGTGGGTGGGGCGGGAGGGGGGCGTTTATAATGAATAATACAAGGGTGCCTCCATATTTGTCCTCACGTCAGTACATTTACGTTCGTTCTGCTGTAATCCAATGCTGTAATTGGCACCTTGTATTAAACAGTATGCTGAAGCCTGTGCAATCTGGGATAAAAACTCATATGAACAATCGTACTTTCTTTGTGTTAACTTCTGTGTATCACAGTGTTTATATTTCTTTATAGATCAAGCAGCGAGTAATGCAGATATTGAACATGAGAGGCGGCTCCAAACTGACCATCAAGGGCATCATGAGAGGTGAGTGTAGTGAAACAAGATATCAGTGGCATCGTGAAATGTGAATGATGTACAAGATATCAGTGGCATCGTGAAATGTGAATGATGTACAAGATATCAGTGGCATCGTGAAATGTGAATGATGTACAAGATTTCAGTGGCATCGTGAAATGTGAATGATGTACAAGATATCAGTGGCATCGTGAAATGTGAATGATGTACAAGATATCAGTGGCATCGTGAACTGTGAATGATGTACAAGATATCAGTGGCATCGTGAAATGTGAATGATGTACAAGATATCAGTGGCATCGTGAACTGTGAATGATGTACAAGATATTAGTGGCATCGTGAACTGTGAATGATGTATAAGATATCAGTGGCATCGTGAACTGTGAATGATGTACAAGATATCAGTGGCATCGTGAAATGTGAATGGTGTACAAGATATCAGTGGCATCGTGAAATGTGAATGATGTACAAGATATCAGTGGCATCGTGAACTGTGAATGATGTACAAGATATCAGTGGCATGGTGAAATGTGAATGATGTACAAGATATCAGTGGCATCGTGAACTGTGAATGATGTACAAGATATTAGTGGCATCGTGAACTGTGAATGATGTACAAGATATCAGTGGCATCGTGAACTGTGAATGATGTACAAGATATCAGTGGCATCGTGAACTGTGAATGATGTACAAGATATCAGTGGCATCGTGAAATGTGAATGATGTACAAGATATCAGTGGCATCGTGAAATGTGAATGATGTACAAGATATCAGTGGCATCGTGAAATGTGAATGATGTACAAGATATCAGTGGCATCGTGAACTGTGAATGATGTACAAGATATCAGTGGCATCGTGAAATGTGAATGATGTACAAGATATCAGTGGCATCGTGAACTGTGAATGATGTACAAGATATCAGTGGCATCGTGAAATGTGAATGATGTACAAGATATCAGTGGCATCGTGAACTGTGAATGATGTACAAGATATCAGTGGCATCGTGAAATGTGAATGATGTACAAGATATCAGTGGCATCGTGAACTGTGAATGATGTACAAGATATCAGTGGCATCGTGAACTGTGAATGATGTACAAGATATCAGTGGCATCGTGAACTGTGAATGATGTACAAGATATCAGTGGCATCGTGAAATGTGAATGATGTACAAGATATCAGTGGCATCGTGAACTGTGAATGATGTACAAGATATCAGTGGCATCGTGAACTGTGAATGATGTACAAGATATCAGTGGCATCGTGAACTGTGAATGATGTACAAGATATCAGTGGCATCGTGAAATGTGAATGATGTACAAGATATCAGTGGCATCGTGAAATGTGAATGATGTACAAGATATCAGTGGCATCGTGAAATGTGAATGATGTACAAGATATCAGTGGCATCGTGAACTGTGAATGATGTACAAGATATCAGTGGCATCGTGAACTGTGAATGATGTACAAGATATCAGTGGCATCGTGAACTGTGAATGATGTACAAGATATCAGTGGCATCGTGAAATGTGAATGATGTACAAGATATCAGTGGCATCGTGAAATGTGAATGATGTACAAGATATCAGTGGCATCGTGAAATGTGAATGATGTACAAGATACCAGTGGCATCGTGAACTGTGAATGATGTACAAGATATCAGTGGCATCGTGAAATGTGAATGATGTACAAGATATCAGTGGCATCGTGAACTGTGAATGATGTACAAGATATCAGTGGCATCGTGAAATGTGAATGATGTACAAGATATCAGTGGCATCGTGAAATGTGAATGATGTACAAGATATCAGTGGCATCGTGAAATGTGAATGATGTACAAGATATCAGTGGCATCGTGAACTGTGAATGATGTACAAGATATCAGTGGCATCGTGAAATGTGAATGATGTACAAGATATCAGTGGCATCGTGAAATGTGAATGGTGTACAAGATATCAGTGGCATCGTGAAATGTGAATGATGTACAAGATATCAGTGGCATCGTGAAATGTGAATGATGTACAAGGTATCAGTGGCATCGTGAACTGTGAATGATGTACAAGATATCAGTGGCATCGTGAACTGTGAATGATGTACAAGATATCAGTGGCATCGTGAACTGTGAATGATGTACAAGATATCAGTGGCATCGTGAAATGTGAATGATGTACAAGATATCAGTGGCATCGTGAAATGTGAATGATGTACAAGATATCAGTGACATCGTGAAATGTGAATGATGTACAAGATTTCAGTGGCATCGTGAACTGTGAATGATGTACAAGATATCAGTGGCATCGTGAACTGTGAATGATGTACAAGATATCAGTGGCATCGTGAAATGTGAATGATGTACAAGATATCAGTGGCATCGTGAACTGTGAATGATGTACAAGATATCAGTGGCATCGTGAACTGTGAATGATGTACAAGATATCAGTGGCATCGTGAAATGTGAATGATGTACAAGATATCAGTGGCATCGTGAAATGTGAATGATGTACAAGATATCAGTGGCATCGTGAAATGTGAATGATGTACAAGATATCAGTGGCGTCGTGAACTGTGAATGATGTACAAGATATCAGTGGCATCGTGAACTGTGAATGATGTACAAGATATCAGTGGCATCGTGAACTGTGAATGATGTACAAGATATCAGTGGCATCGTGAACTGTGAATGATGTACAAGATATCAGTGGCATCGTGAAATGTGAATGATGTACAAGATATCAGTGGCATCGTGAACTGTGAATGATGTACAAGATATCAGTGGCATCGTGAACTGTGAATGATGTACAAGATATCAGTGGCATCGTGAACTGTGAATGATGTACAAGATATCAGTGGCATCGTGAAATGTGAATGATGTACAAGATATCAGTGGCATCGTGAAATGTGAATGATGTACAAGATATCAGTGGCATCGTGAAATGTGAATGATGTACAAGATATCAGTGGCATCGTGAACTGTGAATGATGTACAAGATATCAGTGGCATCGTGAACTGTGAATGATGTACAAGATATCAGTGACATCGTGAAATGTGAATGATGTACAAGATTTCAGTGGCATCGTGAAATGTGAATGATGTACAAGATATCAGTGGCATCGTGAAATGTGAATGATGTACAAGATACCAGTGGCATCGTGAACTGTGAATGATGTATAAGATATCAGTGGCATCGTGAACTGTGAATGATGTACAAGATATCAGTGGCATCGTGAACTGTGAATGATGTACAAGATATCAGTGGCATCGTGAAATGTGAATGATGTACAAGATATCAGTGGCATCGTGAACTGTGAATGATGTACAAGATATCAGTGGCATCGTGAACTGTGAATGATGTACAAGATATCAGTGGCATCGTGAACTGTGAATGATGTACAAGATATCAGTGGCATCGTGAAATGTGAATGGTGTACAAGATATCAGTGGCATCGTGAAATGTGAATGGTGTACAAGATATCAGTGGCATCGCGAACTGTGAATGATGTATAAGATATCAGTGGCATCGTGAACTGTGAATGATGTACAAGATATCAGTGGCATCGTGAACTGTGAATGATGTACAAGATATCAGTGGCATCGTGAACTGTGAATGATGTACAAGATATCAGTGGCATCGTGAAATGTGAATGATGTACAAGATATCAGTGGCATCGTGAAATGTGAATGGTGTACAAGATATCAGTGGCATCGTGAACTGTGAATGATGTATAAGATATCAGTGGCATCGTGAACTGTGAATGGTGTACAAGATATCAGTGGCATCGTGAAATGTGAATGGTGTACAAGATATCAGTGGCATCGCGAACTGTGAATGATGTATAAGATATCAGTGGCATCGTGAACTGTGAATGATGTACAAGATATCAGTGGCATCGTGAACTGTGAATGATGTACAAGATACCAGTGGCATCGTGAACTGTGAATGATGTATAAGATATCAGTGGCATCGTGAACTGTGAATGATGTACAAGATATCAGTGGCATCGTGAACTGTGAATGATGTACAAGATATCAGTGGCATCGTGAAATGTGAATGATGTACAAGATATCAGTGGCATCGTGAACTGTGAATGATGTACAAGATATCAGTGGCATCGTGAACTGTGAATGATGTACAAGATATCAGTGGCATCGTGAACTGTGAATGATGTACAAGATATCAGTGGCATCGTGAAATGTGAATGGTGTACAAGATATCAGTGGCATCGTGAAATGTGAATGGTGTACAAGATATCAGTGGCATCGCGAACTGTGAATGATGTATAAGATATCAGTGGCATCGTGAAATGTGAATGGTGTACAAGATATCAGTGGCATCGTGAAATGTGAATGATGTACAAGATATCAGTGGCATCGTGAAATGTGAATGATGTACAAGATATCAGTGGCATCGTGAAATGTGAATGATGTACAATATATCAGTGGCATCGTGAAATGTGAATGATGTACAAGATATCAGTGGCATCGTGAAATGTGAATGATGTACAAGATATCAGTGGCATCGTGAACTGTGAATGATGTACAAGATATCAGTGGCATCGTGAAATGTGAATGATGTACAAGATATCAGTGGCATCGTGAAATGTGAATGATGTACAAGATATCAGTGGCATCGTGAACTGTGAATGATGTACAAGATATCAGTGGCATCGTGAAATGTGAATGATGTACAAGATATCAGTGGCATCGTGAAATGTGAATGATGTACAAGATATCAGTGGCATCGTGAAATGTGAATGATGTACAAGATATCAGTGGCATCGTGAACTGTGAATGATGTACAAGATATCAGTGGCATCGTGAAATGTGAATGATGTACAAGATATCAGTGGCATCGTGAAATGTGAATGGTGTACAAGATATCAGTGGCATCGTGAAATGTGAATGATGTACAAGATATCAGTGGCATCGTGAAATGTGAATGATGTACAAGGTATCAGTGGCATCGTGAACTGTGAATGATGTACAAGATATCAGTGGCATCGTGAACTGTGAATGATGTACAAGATATCAGTGGCATCGTGAAATGTGAATGATGTACAAGATATCAGTGGCATCGTGAAATGTGAATGATGTACAAGATATCAGTGGCATCGTGAAATGTGAATGATGTACAAGATATCAGTGGCATCGTGAAATGTGAATGATGTACAAGATATCAGTGGCATCGTGAAATGTGAATGATGTACAAGATATCAGTGGCATCGTGAAATGTGAATGATGTACAAGATATCAGTGGCATCGTGAAATGTGAATGATGTACAAGATATCAGTGGCATCGTGAAATGTGAATGATGTACAAGATATCAGTGGCATCGTGAAATGTGAATGATGTACAAGATATCAGTGGCATCGTGAACTGTGAATGATGTACAAGATATCAGTGGCATCGTGAACTGTGAATGATGTACAAGATATCAGTGGCATCGTGAAATGTGAATGATGTACAAGATATCAGTGGCATCGTGAAATGTGAATGATGTGTAAGATATCAGTGGCATCGTGAAATGTGAATGATGTACAAGATATCAGTGGCATCGTGAAATGTGAATGATGTACAAGATATCAGTGGCATCGTGAACTGTGAATGATGTACAAGATATCAGTGGCATCGTGAACTGTGAATGATGTACAAGATATCAGTGGCATCGTGAAATGTGAATGATGTACAAGATATCAGTGGCATCGTGAAATGTGAATGATGTACAATATATCAGTGGCATCGTGAAATGTGAATGATGTACAAGATATCAGTGGCATCGTGAAATGTGAATGATGTACAAGATATCAGTGGCATCGTGAACTGTGAATGATGTACAAGATATCAGTGGCATCGTGAACTGTGAATGATGTACAAGATATCAGTGGCATCGTGAAATGTGAATGATGTACAAGATATCAGTGGCATCGTGAAATGTGAATGATGTACAAGATATCAGTGGCATCGTGAAATGTGAATGATGTACAAGATATCAGTGACATCGTGAACTGTGAATGATGTACAAGATATCAGTGGCATCGTGAAATGTGAATGATGTACAAGATATCAGTGGCATCGTGAACTGTGAATGATGTACAAGATATCAGTGGCATCGTGAACTGTGAATGATGTACAAGATATCAGTGGCATCGTGAACTGTGAATGATGTACAAGATATCAGTGGCATCGTGAACTGTGAATGATGTATAAGATATCAGTGGCATCGTGAACTGTGAATGATGTACAAGATATCAGTGGCATCGTGAAATGTGAATGATGTACAAGATATCAGTGGCATCGTGAGATGTGAATGATGTATAAGATATCAGTGGCATCGTGAACTGTGAATGATGTACAAGATATCAGTAGCATCGTGGGAAGAGAGTAATTTGTATGGCATCATGAGAGTTATATTGTACAGGACGTTATTTATAAAATATGGTGTTCTCATAAGCCGACAATGTTCCTTTCGTTATTGATGCCTCACACACCAGTTAACGATACCCACATTTTCCAACAGCGTAAAACTAAATTGAATAATTGAATACTTGTGTTACTTGCATATGTCGTATGAAATTCCTAATAATATAAATAAATGACATGTGTTAAGAATAGGCGATATATGACCGCCCACCACCCTATCCTACCCCTCGGTGTTGATAGGTGGTTCGAGCCCCGCTGTGGCCATGTCTGTGTGGTCGCAGCATAAAAATCCCATGTCCTTCCCCGCAAACAGTAGAGGGTTACCCCCGGGGACATGGCTCCACTCTTCCTTCTTTCTCACATTGACCCGATATGACCAGAAGTGGTCCTGAATATAAAACCAAGAAACCAACCCTACCCTACCTCACAGTGAAGTGTCCATGTTGCTTTCAGAGTATGCCGGGAACGTGGGAGACGCTATGGACGAGGACGCACGGGAGAATGAACAAGCAAAAATACTACAGCTGGTGGACAAATTCTAATCATAAACACATAGCCTGCACTTTTTGTTTAGTGGATATACTACTACTACTAAGTTCAATTTTAGTCGTACCATCGAATCCAGATTTGAACGTTACAGAGTGTATACGGTAGTTACAGTGTTATTACCTATGTCGCATTTGTCTATGTATGTCATCGGGCTGTGGCTTGTGTCCCTGTAATAAATGTACAATATTTTTTATCATTGTTCTGTTCATTTCGATCGACTATTGACAAGGTGTGAAATATAATAATATTATCTGGGTTTATGTTCCCTGTGGCCACATGTAGGGCCCCAAAGGGACTTTTTCTATACGGCGAGAAGGCGATATTTAAAATCGACTTGCGACATAAGACTTCGCGACACGCGACATGTACCTCTTCTTGAAATCGACATGCGACATAGAGACTAAGGGCGTGATCGATTCGCCTCTTCCAACGTCTACCTCTTCTGGAAGAGTGCATGCAGTACGATCGTTTTGCCTCTTCTATTCCGAGAAGACCTCTTCTGCTCTTCCGTCCAGGTAGGTGGAAGTGAGAAGAGGTAGAGGCTATTCCAAGATGGCTGAAGCTAACTATGCAATATTCGCTCAGTGTGACAAAATAGGTTTTATAGGGGAAATACGTGAATGAAACAATGAATAAAATTCTGTGAAACATATGTAAGACCTTTTATTTTGTTATTTGAAAGATATGTTTCCGGTATATGAGGGCCCATATATGCAGTTACCCATGTATCTATCAGTTGAAGTTGGGCGATAATATAAGGACGTGGGCGATAAATTGTGAGCTATAAGTGAGTTTCCGTTGGCCATATTGAAACTACTCTTCCAACTCGTCAGACGCGATCGATTCATCGCTCATATTCTCTATTCTTGGATGAGCTCTTCTCTTCATGGAAGAGTTGAATCGATTAGACTCTTAGCGACGTGGACCTCTTCTTGAAATCGATATGCGACACCCCCCCCCCCCCCCACACACACACACACACTCCTCAGGGGCCCAACACCGAAGCAATCACTTTTGTAGCAAATGATTTGGTTAGTTCGGGGTGCGATCGCGTTACCCTACGATGCGACACCGCATAGGCTGTTCTATAGCGCGAACCATTGCTACAAGCAAACTAACTGGTCACAGTCGATGTCAGGCAAATGGCATCAGAATATATGTCCTCCATATATAGAGAACGCATCAAATAATTACTGCACACATTCCATCTAAGTAAGATGGCGTCAAAATATATATAGACTGATGTCTCCGGTGGGGAAAGCATCAATTAGTTACGGCATATCCATGGAACATGCATTGGACATACATAACCGATGGCGCCGATGTGTCCTCCGGGTAGCCCTGATTCATAGCTCTCATGACCTCAACCCTAACTGGCCCTAACGGGGTGTGCTGCCTATCAGCTTGTTGTCAGAAGAGTCAAGTTTACTGGGCTATTCTCCGGGTCTAAGTGTCCCTCATCGCCGTTCCACCCGCTACTTGGCGCCACGCTGTGGGCCTTAACCCATTAATGCCCAGGCATAGACCGCATCGACAAAGTTTAAATTGTTTTGCCGTTTATTATCGTCAAGAACGACAAAAAGACATTTCTGGAATCTGAAAGTTTTTGGTTTATTTGAAAATTGTATTTTATAACGGGGGTCATGGCTCCGTATGCTGGACTAGTGGTCCAGGTTTATGGCTCCGGACGCGGGTTATGGCTCTGGGCTATGGCTTCGGGAGAGGGCTATGGTTCTCGGCGCTGGACTAATGCTCCGTGCGCTGGAATATGGTTCCGGGCGACGGCTGGGGCTCCGGTCAAGCTGGCCTCAAGCTGGCCAACCGTTAGTCTGTGGGACACGGCCTCACGCTGGCCAGCCGTTAGTCTGTGGGACACGACCTCACACTGGCCAGTCGTTAGTCTGTGGGACACGGCCTCACGCTGGCCAGTCGTTAGTCTGTGGGACACAGCCTCACGCTGGCCAGCCGTTAGTCTGTGGGACACGGCCTCACGCTGGCCAGCCGTTAGTTTGTGGCACACGGCCTCACGCCGGCCAGCCGTTAGTCTTTGAGACACGGCCTCACACTGGCCAGCCGTTAGTTTGTGGGACACGGCCTCACGCTGGCCAGCCGTTAATCTGTGGGACACGGCCTCCCGCTGGCCAGCCGTTAGTCTGTGGGACACGGCCTCACGCTGGCCAGCCGTTAGTATGTGGGACACAGCCTCACGCTGGTCAGTCGTTAGTCTGTGGGACACAGCCTCATGCTGGCCAGCCGTTAGTCTGTGAGACACGGCCTCACGCTGGCCAGCCGTTAGTTTGTGGGACCCGGTCTCACGCTGGCCAGCCGTTAGTCTGTGAGACACGGCCTCACGCTGGCCAGTCTGTGGGACACGGCCTCACGCTGGCTAGCCGTTAGTCTGTGGGACACGGCCTCACGCTGGCCAGTCGTTAGTCTGTGGGACACGGCCTCACGCTGGCCAGTCTGTGGGACACGGCCTCACGCTGGCCAGCCGTTAGTCTGTGGGACACGGCCTCACGCTGGCCAACCGTTAATCTGTGGGACACGGTCTCACGCTGACCAGCCGTTAGTCTGTGGGATACGGCCTAACGCTGGCCAGCCGTTAGTTTGCAGGACACGGCCTCATGCTGGCCAGCCGTTAGTCTGTGGGACACGGCCTCACGCTGGCCAGCCGTTAGTTTGTAGGACACGGCCTCATGCTGGTCAGCCGTTAGTTTGTGGGACACGGCCTCACGCTGGCCAGCCGTTAGTCTGTGGAACACGGCCTCACGCTGGCCAGCCGTTAGTTTGTGGGACACGGCCTCACGCTGGCCAGCCGTTAGTTTGTAGGACACGGCCTCATGCTGGTCAGCCGTTAGTTTGTGGGACACGGCCTCACGCTGGTCAGTCGTTAGTCTGTGGGACACAGCCTCACGCTGGCCAGCCGTTAGTCTGTGAGACACGGCCTCACGCTGGCCAGCCGTTAGTTTGTGGGACCCGGCCTCACGCTGGCCAGCCGTTAGTCTGTGAGACACGGTCTCACGCTGGCTAGCCGTTAGTCTGTGGGACACGGCCTCACGCTGGCCAGTCGTTAGTTTGTGGGACACGGCCTCACGCTGGCCAGCCGTTAATCTGTGGGACACGGTCTCACGCTGACCAGCCGTTAGTCTGTGGGACACGGCCTAACGCTGGCCAGTCGTTAGTTTGCAGGACACGGTCTCATGCTGGCCAGCCGTTAGTCTGTGGGACACGGTCTCACGCTGACCAGCCGTTAGTCTGTGGGACACGGCCTCACGCTGGCCAGCCGTTAGTATGTGGGACACAGCCTCACGCTGGTCAGTCGTTAGTCTGTGGGACACAGCCTCATGCTGGCCAGCCGTTAGTCTGTGAGACACGGCCTCACGCTGGCCAGCCGTTAGTTTGTGGGACCCGGCCTCACGCTGGCCAACCGTTAGTCTGTGAGACACGGCCTCACGCTGGCCAGCCGTTAGTCTGTGGGACACGGCCTCACGCTGGCTAGCCGTTAGTCTGTGGGACACGGCCTCACGCTGGCCAGTCGTTAGTCTGTGGGACACGGCCTCACGCTGGCCAGCCGTTAGTCTGTGGGACACGGCCTCACGCTGGCCAGCCGTTAATCTGTGGGACACGGTCTCACGCTGACCAGCCGTTAGTCTGTGGGACACGGCCTAACGCTGGCCAGCCGTTAGTTTGCAGGACACGGCCTCATGCTGGCCAGCCGTTAGTCTGTGAGACACGGCTTCACGCTGGCCAGCCGTTAGTCTGTGGGACACGGCCTCACGCTGGCCAGCCGTTAGTTTGCAGGACACGGCCTCATGCTGGCCAGCCGTTAGTCTGTGGGACACGGCTTCACGCTGGCCAGCCGTTAGTCTGTGGGACACGGCCTCACGCTGGCCAGCCGTTAGTTTGTAGGACACGGCCTCATGCTGGTCAGCCGTTAGTCTGTGGGACACGGCCTCACGCTGGCCAGCCGTTAGTCTGTGGAACACGGCCTCACGCTGGCCAGCCGTTAGTTTGTGGGACACGGCCTCACGCTGGGCAGCCGTTAGTTTGTGGGACACGGCCTCACGCTGGCCAGCCGTTAGTCTGTGGAACACGGCCTCACGCTGGCCAGCCGTTAGTTTGTGGGACACGGCCTCACGCTGGCCAGCCGTTAGTTTGTGGGACACGGCCTCACGCTGGCCAGCCGTTAGTTTGTGGGACACGGCCTCATGCTGGCCAGCCGTTAGTTTGTGGGACACGGCCTCACGCTGGCCAGCCGTTAATCTGTGGGACACGGCTTCACGCTGGCCAGCCGTTATAATCTGTGAAACACGGCCTCCATCATACCAGCGGGAAAAAACGCCGTAGCGCCACCAGACGAGTAAATTCTGAGTCGACTTTTCGCTGGGAACCAGCCTGCCTGTACGAAACAGACCGCCTATGCTGCGAGCAGCTGTTGGCCGGTTCCCAGCCTAAGTCGACTTCAGCCTCGTTTTCGTTAAGGCAAGGCCAGGGGGGTTTCCCGTCTCCCGCTGACACCGCTTGTCTAGGTCTGGATTTGAGCGTTCCGAAATCGGGTAATACTGAGTCATTTCATAAGGTCATGCTCTGATTTTGCTGTTGTTGAAGCTAAATAAGTTATGAGCACAATTACATGCCCCGATGAGCCTCACAATTAACGAAGAAAACAAGCATCAAGCAGTTTAAATCGGATGCTCCAAACGCCACTCCGCACTACGGCACGGGCACAGCCACAGGCACAGGCACAGTAAATCAGTTGAGAGGGGGGGGTAGGGGGCCCCACAGTGCATACTAGACACACAAGTTTAGTATGCGTTGTGGGGCCCCGGCCTCCCCCCCACACTGCACAGTCTCGCCGCAGGAGCCGTCGGAGGGGCATCCTTATAAACAAGACGGGTACCCCCCCCCCCCCCCCGCTGACTTACAGCGCCTGTGGAACAGGCTGACACAGGCATACCATATATCACAGGCGCTGCAGATCGACTGACACAGGTTGGGGGGGGGGGGGGCTTCATGCACTGCCTACATATGTTCTATGTAGGCGGTGCGTGACCTCCCCCCCCGGCCTATGTCAGTCGATCTGCAGCGCCTGCGCCATCCATATATTGCTGTATCGGCATTCTATCACTTAATGATGCCTAGCGACTATTTTTTTTTTTACTTTGGCTTTGTGTTGGATAAACAACGGTTGTGTTCACTGTCGACTTGTATTTGTGATTATGTTATAAGTACACCACAGCTTATGCAAGACAGTATTTTATATATGCTGTGGTGCACATAGGTGCGCAACATATCCAAGTTGGGAGCTGACTGCGTTTAATTTGTTGAACTATGGGCCCCCATACCCTAACCTCCCTCCACCCCCCCTAGGGTTCTGGGCTAATCTATGGTGTACATTTGTCATTTCAGTGACACTGACAGTCCCCAGTGGTAGCGGTAGTATTAAATCACACTAGCCATTGTACTACTACCATAGCCAGGAATGGCAAACACCCTGTGATATTTAATTATGATGGAAATATGTGATTTCAGGAGTCTAGATCACTTTGTCCGTTTGTCTGTGTGTGTGTCTGTCTCGCTCTCATGCTCTAGAGGGCGCAAATCGCAACAGATCGTTCTGTAACTTTACCCACCGATAGGTATCTGACATGGCTCGGTCAAGTTCATTAGCAGGGTATGTAGGTCAAAGGTCAAGGTCACAGGAATTTTTTGTTTGTTCCTTAACCAGTGGGAGATAGGGCGAATAATTGAAATACAGGTCACTGTGCAGACACTTTTGGAGCTAGCACTTTGGAAAAAAATACACATATGGTCCTTTAGCATTTCTCGCCCTGTGCCAGTTTGCATGGAAATCGATTAAGAAGTTTGGTCGGTAAAAAATAGTTTAACTTGAAAAAGAAACTTTAACATGGGACTGTATGAGGCTACATGTTTGAGCAATAAGCTCTACTCATCGTGAGCAATAAGCCGTGCCGCCTTTCAGGGTGGAGTACTGCTCAAATCCGTGCGTGTGTATTTATAGGGAAGGAAGGCTGGGGTGGGGCATTGGGTTGTTTCTATCTATGGGTGTCTCCGGGATCTTAGGGGTCAATCTGGATCTGAGGGGTCAATCTGGATCTGAGAGGTCAAATCTGGATCTGGGAGGTCAAATCTGGATCGAAGGGGCAAAATCTGGATCTGAAAGGTCAATCTGGATATGAGAGATGCAATCTAGATCGAAGGGGTCACATCTGGATCAGGGAGGTACAATCTGGATCTAAGTGGTCAAATCTGGATCTGGTGGGTCAATCTGGATCTGGGAGGTCAAATATGGATCTATGGGGCCGAATCTGGATCTGAGGGGTCAATCCTGTGTCTGTGTGTGTGTGTGTGTGTGTGTGTGTCTCCGTAGGCGAATATACCATTTCCGTCATCATCCTTTACCCTGTGGGTGACAGTGTCTAGTTAGGCCTTCAGTAGCCTCAGACTCCCCTGGGGAGTCTGCGGCTAGGCTTTCAGTTTTTTTTATTATTAGATGGCTTGTTAACATGTGTTAACTAATACTCTCTTGGATACCGTCATTTACGTATGTTTTGGAGTACAAAAAATAAGTTTTGTTTTGGGACACCCCCAATTTAAAAAAAAAAAAATTTTGAGGTTGTATGCCCTAATTTTTTGGGAACTTATCTATCTTGTTAGTGGCTGTGAAGATATAAGATATATATAATATTGAAATCTGTCTCAATATTTAATTAACTACAACAGGAAAGTAGATTTCATGGCTCTGGCAGTGTCGCACACTAGTTCGGTGGTGAAATACTGAAGCTATGTATAAGTCCCGCCCCTTCTGGTGACTGATGACACTGGTGCATGTGAAGCCATTTTCTGCTTTCTCTATAAAGCATGTATTAATTTAAGCTACCTGTTGCCCGCCCAGCTCTCTCCGACCCATACCCTGGTTTATATGTGACCAATTAGAATGCAGATATAACAAACACGTTGTCTGGTACCTGACTGGAACTGAAAATACTGGCGCATGTATACCTGCGTAGTAGTAGATCTACTTAATAAATAGGCAGGTATCAGCCACCGATCCAGCACCATTTAAACTTTTAGGCATCAGGCATCAGTTCCCACGTTCACCAACCATGCAACATCATTCAAGATACTGAAATAAATAATATTGTAAAATACTGCACCACCCCAATCAGACCCCTCCCCACCCACTCCCGTCATCACCCTCCATTGCTTTCATCTGGCCAAGCTCCTGTGGTAATGAAAAGGCTAGTTTTGTGACATCTCCCCCTTCCCCTCCTTCTCGACTGGAAGCAATGAATCTATGTACTGTCGGCCAGTTGGCTGACTGATTATACAAACCCAGCTACGCCTACGTCAGCTCTTGGACTGACTAACCATACAAACCCCTACCGTTTACTCTCCCCCTCACCCCCCAATTTTTTTTATCAAAGTTTCGGAACAGCTGGAAAAGTAATTAATCTTTTTTACTATGTTTTGGTACACCCAGGTTTGTAATTATTCATATCATTTTATTCACTGACAACATTTACAAGCTCTTGTTGCTGCCTGTCTGTGTCTTTTCTGGTATGAAACCAATATGAAAGACACTACAGTTCAGGCCTCATCAGATATCTATTATAAATAAGTCTAAAATTTATGTCATCTACCGGTAATTGATGACTACTGTATTCTATTTTCAGGATATATATCAGGAAAATGTGGTTACTCATTTCACAAAGAAGTCCAGGTGAGAAAATATGTGGATAATTAGAGGTGAAATATATTGTGTTTTTATGGGAGAGAAGGGAGTTAGAAGTACTTCACTTGATGTTAACATACAAGTAGTTACCTAAATTCACCAAAGCTACAGCACAAATGCAACAAATTGCTTAGTACGGTGTACTAGTTATTTTGGAGACACAATTCTTGCTATTTGATGCAGGATCATGATATATTTGCCTTGGAAGCTTTATTTAAGGCTGAATGCCATTAGGTCATGTTTCCAGGCTGATGGTATGATGTAGCCATTGTAACTTTGAGCAAGGTGAAATCCATTAATTAAGATGTCAGTTAAGGATTTTTTTAATTAATGGGGTATGCACTGGGGCAATCCAATTGGGATGGGTCAATTTATGATATGACAGAATTTGAAAGAAATGGATTTTGCTTCCAGATGTGCAATACGAGCTGCTTGCTGGCAAAGAGTACTCCATTGGGAGAAAAGACTGTGATATTACTCTGGAGAGTGATATGAGCTTGAGTCGTAAACATGCAGTCCTCAAGGTCTTGCCCCCTGAAAAAGCTAGTGTGGTAAGGATATTAAAACCTTTGGTTGCTCAAAAATAATATGCAAGCCTCCTTCAAAGATTGCTTTGTTAACTTAAAATCTATTCATGTTGAAACGAAACAGGAAGATTATTAATCATGCACTATATGCACTTATGACTTATGAAGATGCCTCAGCCCATGTTAAAACCCATACGCTGGAAACTCAACTTGACCCCAGATCATCAATTTCTAGAGGCAAATTGGGATTTACCTACAAACCCATTTAGCACTATACAGTATTTCACGTAACATTAATCTGGTTTTCTAGTTAGCATTGTGACCTTACCGACTCAAATTATAGCTGGCACTCTCACATCTTTACAGCGATATAACTCAAATCTTGTTTCCAGTTTACATTGGGGTCTTACAGGCCACAACATCGCTTGTCATAACTATCACAATTCCATCGGTTTGCAGCCTAACGTACAGAACCAGGCCCAGTTGATTGTTAAGGATCTGTCAAAGCTCGGAACCCTTGTTGGCGAAACTCGGATCCAGAAAGCGGAGAGTACCGTCCGAAACGGCACGGGGATCACATTTGGCACTGCAGGGATCAGTAAATTCAAGCAAGTGATGCAGATTAATTGGCTTCAAAGTTGATATCTTTACTCTTATTTCTAAGTAGGGGATATCTCAGTGAGTTAGAGCGCTCGCATTGAGCGCCCTGGCCACCTGGGAGCCTAACGACACGTGGATCGATGGTTCGAGCCCCGCTGTGGTCATGTCTGTGTGGTCGCAGGATAACGATCCCATGTCCTTCTTTGCAAAGAGTAGGGGGTTACCCCCGAGGACATAGCTCCACTCTCCCCTAATTCCTTCTCCCATTGACGCGATATGACCAGAATTGCTTAAAGCGTCCTGATTATACATCCAACCTATTTCTAGGTTTAGATCCTTAATCTATTTCAAGGTTTAGATCCTTAATCAATTTCAAAATTTATATCCTTAATAAATTTCAAAGTTTATTTCCTTAATCTATTCAAATTGCTGGCTGTTGCTACTCCCAACTTATACCTCTGGGTGAGAGGCATAAGGCATAATCACTAACTACATTTCTTGATGGAACAATTGAGTATCTTATTTTAGTTCAGCGTTTTTTGCTTGACCCTGCTACTGGTTGTAACAGTTAAATAATTCAGTTAAAATAGTTGACGCTTGAGATGGCGTAGATTTTGTAGCTCATACGTTTGTATCAGACTGAATGTTGCCGGTTCCAACTGGACTGACCTGTAGTGGTTTTCATCGTTTTCAGGGCTGTATACGAAGCCTTTTGCGTCACGACCTCTTGCTTGGAGAGCGCAGACAAGAGACGAACCAAACAGCTCGTCGCTCGTGTGGGGGGCAGTGTGGTCAGCGAATGGCGGAAGTCTTGTCAGCTGCTCGTCATGAGTAGCTTGAGTATCACAATCAAGGTATTGCCGCTACTGGCGATACGGTTGGTTAGTTGGTTGTATACTCAGGACGCTTTAAAGGGAAATGCCGGGCCCATATCATTTACATTTCCAGTTAAACTATCGGGAATTGACTAAACATTACACACAATTTAATTTTGTTCTTATATGCATTTAATCATACATTACTGAAGTTCCAAGCACTCTTGCCCGACCACCCAGCTTGCCATGGGCACCCGCCTCAGCGCGCTGATGATGACGTCACCGGGGATGAAGTGACCAGTAGGTTTAGACGAATACTGCAGCCGCCGGGTATTTTTTTAACCACTTTGGTAATATCGCGTCAATAGGAGAAGGAAGGGAGAGTCGAGCCATGTCCCCGGGGGTAACCCCCTACTCTTTGCGAAGGACATGGGATCTTTATCCTGCGACCACATAGACATGGCCACAGCGGGGCGCGAACCTTCGATCCGCAGTGCCGTTAGGCTCTCAGGTGGCGAACGCTAGCCTACCGAGCTACAGGGTCGGCCCCTACTTGCGATAGGGCACCACAAAATCTTCGCCATTATACAAGATGGCATCAAAGGCCTTTGAAATATCTACCAATAGGTAATAAAACGGTCATTATTAGCACGTTTATGGTCGATTGTGCGGTGCTAGGCCAGCCCAGGGGTCCAGTGGGTGGTTCGAATCCCACTGGTGCCGATATATATGCTTGTGCAGATTAAAGATCAGAAGGTTACTCCCGGAGACCTGACTTCTCTCTACCCTTCCCTTCATCGCGACAGGGCATACAGAGGTTAAAGTGTCGTACTCAAACCAACCAACCAAGCCAGCCCCTATTTGGTGTGTTATCGACTCTTACTATTGCTGGGGAGTGCCCAGTATTGGATTAAACAAACTGGTAATACCCGGTGTGATCTGGTACGAGCTACTGTATGACCGTGTAGTTCCTTCCATGGTGACCTGTAATACTATAATAACTTCGAGACGGACGACTGAGACGACCGGCACAAAGCAGTCATGAACCGCTGAGTCACAGGTGTCTGTTGTCACAATCTTATATATATATCCTTTAAACCGCCAGACCTAGACTACCGTAGAACCGCGTGTTCATGCGGGGTGCACGTGCAGGATGCAGAATCTCGCCGTTTGGCTATTTATAGAACGCTGTAGCGCGCACCGGCGGTTCTACGGCACTCCGGTGGCCGGCCTCCCACGCCTTGCAAACCGCTACGCATTACAACGCAACGGCGGTTTAAAGGATATCATATAGCATGGGGGAGGCTTCACACTGTCTTATGAGCTCGCGACCCATCTCTACCAGTTGAATTAGCGTCTGTGTAAATGTGCCACAGATGATTAGATGTGATATTGACAGTTCCGTTTCATGTTTTCCAGGCCATATGCGCATTGATTCAACAAAAGCCCATTGTGACGTCACAATACTTGGACAAATACATCGACGCGATTGAGAACAGGAAACCGAAACCGAAACCGGAAGGGTTCCTGCCGCCACTGGCGGAATCCCAACTCGATCCAGCATTGGTCTCATTCAAAGCCAACCCGAAGAGGGAAATCCTCCTTCAAGGAAAAATCTTCATTTTTCTGACACCAAAACAGGTAAGCGTCCGTACATCTTACTTGCAGTGATTCTGATAGGTAGGCCAGTGGGTGGGTCCCAATGTTTGGGGGCTCCTTAAAATGATGGGACAATAATTTACATGAAATATTGCGTAGTCTGCTCACTATCTCATTACAATGCGTCACCATGTCCGCTTACAGCTCAATGAAAGGCGTCATTTGAAGTTTGTCTACGACAAATGACACAGAACGCGTACCTGCTCAGAATCGCTGTACATGTAAGGCCTGACAGATATGCTCAGTGGGTTAAGCAATGAAGTTCCTTTAGATCAAAGATGGGGTCGTCTAGCTCTCGTGGTCGAGAGGCTAGCGTACTCATGCACTCCGCGGACAAACCGCTTGCGGGTTCGAACCTCACCCACGGCCTTTTCATCCCTTCATCTCGTCCCACTTTCCCGGTTTTGCCCAAGTGTGCACGAAGTTGGCACGAAACACCGAGCTATCAATCATCATAGGGACGATTTTTTTTCAGCACCGACCCCCAATTTACAATGAGATAACCATATGGGACTTTGCCACGCTGCCTGGCGTCCGCCATTCTACATGCACTCTACATTGAGATGTTCATATGTGATATATCTAGTTTGCCACGCTGCCTGGCGTCTGCCATGCTACATGCACTCTACATGCACTCTACAAGCTGAGCGTGGCGGTGGGTGGAGCTGGCTGGCGTCTGCCATGCTACACACACTGATCTGTGTATCTGTGTGTACAGTTCAAGAAGCTGAGCGTGGCGGTGGGTGGAGCTGGCTGGCGTCTGCCATGCTACACGCACTGATCTGTGTATCTGTGTGTACAGTTCAAGAAGCTGAGCGTGGCGGTGGGTGGAGCTGGCTGGCGTCTGCCATGCTACACACACTGATCTGTGTATCTGTGTGTACAGTTCAAGAAGCTGAGCGTGGCGGTGGGTGGAGCTGGCTGGCGTCTGCCATGCTACACACACTGATCTGTGTATCTGTGTGTACAGTTCAAGAAGCTGAGCGTGGTGGTGGGTGGAGCTGGCTGGCGTCTGCCATGCTACACACACTGATCTGTGTATCTGTGTGTACAGTTCAAGAAGCTGAGCGTGGTGGTGGGTGGAGCTGGCTGGCGTCTGCCATGCTACACACACTGATCTGTGTATCTGTGTGTACAGTTCAAGAAGCTGAGCGTGGCGGTGGGTGGAGCTGACTGGCGTCTGCCATGCTACACACACTGATCTGTGTATCTGTGTGTACAGTTCAAGAAGCTGAGCGTGGCGGTGGGTGGAGCTGACTGGCGTCTGCCATGCTACACACACTGATCTGTGTATCTGTGTGTACAGTTCAAGAAGCTGAGCGTGGTGGTGGGTGGAGCTGGCTGGCGTCTGCCATGCTACACCCACTGATCTGTGTATCTGTGTGTACAGTTCCAGAAGCTGAGCGTGGCGTGGGTGGAGCTGACTGGCGTCTGCCATGCTACACACACTGATCTGTGTATCTGTGTGTACAGTTCAAGAAGCTGAGCGTGGCGGTGGGTGGAGCTGACTGGCGTCTGCCATGCTACACCCACTGATCTGTGTATCTGTGTGTACAGTTCAAGAAGCTAAGCGTGGTGGTGGGTGGAGCTGGCTGGCGTCTGCCATGCTACACCCACTGATCTGTGTATCTGTGTGTACAGTTCAAGAAGCTGAGCGTGGCGGTGGGTGGAGCTGACTGGCGTCTGCCATGCTACACCCACTGATCTGTGTATCTGTGTGTACAGTTCAAGAAGCTGAGCGTGGCGGTGGGTGGAGCTGGCTGGCGTCTGCCATGCTACACGCACTGATCTGTGTATCTGTGTGTACAGTTCAAGAAGCTGAGCGTGGCGGTGGGTGGAGCTGGCTGGCGTCTGCCATGCTACACACACTGATCTGTGTATCTGTGTGTACAGTTCAAGAAGCTGAGCGTGGCGGTGGGTGGAGCTGGCTGGCGTCTGCCATGCTACACACACTGATCTGTGTATCTGTGTGTACAGTTCAAGAAGCTGAGCGTGGTGGTGGGTGGAGCTGGCTGGCGTCTGCCATGCTACACACACTGATCTGTGTATCTGTGTGTACAGTTCAAGAAGCTGAGCGTGGCGGTGGGTGGAGCTGGCTGGCGTCTGCCATGCTACACACACTGATCTGTGTATCTGTGTGTACAGTTCAAGAAGCTGAGCGTGGCGGTGGGTGGAGCTGGCTGGCGTCTGCCATGCTACACACACTGATCTGTGTGTACAGTTCAAGAAGCTGAGCGTGGTGGTGGGTGGAGCTGGCTGGCGTCTGCCATGCTACACACACTGATCTGTGTATCTGTGTGTACAGTTCAAGAAGCTGAGCGTGGTGGTGGGTGGAGCTGGCTGGCGTCTGCCATGCTACACCCACTGATCTGTGTATCTGTGTGTACAGTTCCAGAAGCTGAGCGTGGCGTGGGTGGAGCTGACTGGCGTCTGCCATGCTACACACACTGATCTGTGTATCTGTGTGTACAGGTCAAGAAGCTGAGCGTGGCGGTGGGTGGAGCTGACTGGCGTCTGCCATGCTACACCCACTGATCTGTGTATCTGTGTGTACAGTTCAAGAAGCTCAGCGTGGCGGTGGGTGGAGCTGGCTGGCGTCTGCCATGCTACACGCACTGATCTGTGTATCTGTGTGTACAGTTCAAGAAGCTGAGCGTGGCGGTGGGTGGAGCTGGCTGGCGTCTGCCATGCTACACACACTGATCTGTGTGTACAGTTCAAGAAGCTGAGCGTGGCGGTGGGTGGAGCTGGCTGGCGTCTGCCATGCTACACACACTGATCTGTGTATCTGTGTGTACAGTTCAAGAAGCTGAGCGTGGCGGTGGGTGGAGCTGGCTGGCGTCTGCCATGCTACACCCACTGATCTGTGTATCTGTGTGTACAGTTCAAGAAGCTGAGCGTGGCGGTGGGTGGAGCTGGCTGGCGTCTGCCATGCTACACACACTGATCTGTGTATCTGTGTGTACAGTTCAAGAAGCTGAGCGTGGCGGTGGGTGGAGCTGGCTGGCGTCTGCCATGCTACACACACTGATCTGTGTGTCTGTGTGTACAGTTCAAGAAGCTGAGCGTGGTGGTGGGTGGAGCTGGCTGGCGTCTGCCATGCTACACGCACTGATCTGTGTATCTGTGTGTACAGTTCAAGAAGCTGAGCGTGGCGGTGGGTGGAGCTGGCTGGCGTCTGCCATGCTACACACACTGATCTGTGTATCTGTGTGTACAGTTCAAGAAGCTGAGCGTGGCGGTGGGTGGAGCTGGCTGGCGTCTGCCATGCTACACACACTGATCTGTGTATCTGTGTGTACAGTTCAAGAAGCTGAGCGTGGCGGTGGGTGGAGCTGGCTGGCGTCTGCCATGCTACACACACTGATCTGTGTATCTGTGTGTACAGTTCAAGAAGCTGAGCGTGGCGGTGGGTGGAGCTGGCTGGCGTCTGCCATGCTACACACACTGATCTGTGTATCTGTGTGTACAGTTCAAGAAGCTGAGCGTGGCGGTGGGTGGAGCTGGCTGGCGTCTGCCATGCTACACACACTGATCTGTGTATCTGTGTGTACAGTTCAAGAAGCTGAGCGTGGCGGTGGGTGGAGCTGGCTGGCGTCTGCCATGCTACACACACTGATCTGTGTATCTGTGTGTACAGTTTAAGAAGCTGAGCGTGGTGGTGGGTGGAGCTGGCTGGCGTCTGCCATGCTACACACACTGATCTGTGTATCTGTGTGTACAGTTCAAGAAGCTGAGCGTGGCGGTGGGTGGAGCTGGCTGGCGTCTGCCATGCTACACACACTGATCTGTGTATCTGTGTGTACAGTTCAAGAAGCTGAGCGTGGCGGTGGGTGGAGCTGGCTGGCGTCTGCCATGCTACACACACTGATCTGTGTATCTGTGTGTACAGTTCAAGAAGCTGAGCGTGGCGGTGGGTGGAGCTGGCTGGCGTCTGCCATGCTACACACACTGATCTGTGTATCTGTGTGTACAGTTCAAGAAGCTGAGCGTGGCGGTGGCTGGAGCTGGCTGGCGTCTGACATGCTACACGCACTGATCTGTGTATCTGTGTGTACAGTTCAAGAAGCTGAGCGTGGCGGTGGGTGGAGCTGGCTGGCGTCTGCCATGCTACACACACTGATCGGTGTATCTGTGTGTACAGTTCAAGAAGCTGAGCGTGGCGGTGGCTGGAGCTGGCTGGCGTCTGACATGCTACACGCACTGATCGGTGTATCTGTGTGTACAGTTCAAGAAGCTGAGCGTGGCGGTGGGTGGAGCTGGCTGGCGTCTGCCATGCTACACACACTGATCTGTGTATCTGTGTGTACAGTTCAAGAAGCTGAGCGTGGCGGTGGGTGGAGCTGGCTGGCGTCTGCCATGCTACACACACTGATCTGTGTATCTGTGTGTACAGTTCAAGAAGCTGAGCGTGGCGGTGGGTGGAGCTGGCTGGCGTCTGCCATGCTACACCCACTGATCTGTGTATCTGTGTGTACAGTTCAAGAAGCTGAGCGTGGCGGTGGCTGGAGCTGGCTGGCGTCTGCCATGCTACACCCACTGATCTGTGTATCTGTGTGTACAGTTCAAGAAGCTGAGCGTGGCGGTGGGTGGAGCTGGCTGGCGTCTGACATGCTACACGCACTGATCGGTGTATCTGTGTGTACAGTTCAAGAAGCTGAGCGTGGCGGTGGGTGGAGCTGGCTGGCGTCTGCCATGCTACACACACTGATCTGTGTATCTGTGTGTACAGTTCAAGAAGCTGAGCGTGGCGGTGGCTGGAGCTGGCTGGCGTCTGCCATGCTACACACACTGATCTGTGTATCTGTGTGTACAGTTCAAGAAGCTGAGCGTGGCGGTGGGTGGAGCTGGCTGGCGTCTGCCATGCTACACACACTGATCTGTGTATCTGTGTGTACAGTTCAAGAAGCTGAGCGTGGCGGTGGGTGGAGCTGGCTGGCGTCTGCCATGCTACACCCACTGATCTGTGTATCTGTGTGTACAGTTCAAGAAGCTGAGCGTGGCGGTGGCTGGAGCTGGCTGGCGTCTGCCATGCTACACCCACTGATCTGTGTATCTGTGTGTACAGTTCAAGAAGCTGAGCGTGGCGGTGGGTGGAGCTGGCTGGCGTCTGCCATGCTACACACACTGATCTGTGTATCTGTGTGTACAGTTCAAGAAGCTGAGCGTGGCGGTGGCTGGAGCTGGCTGGCGTCTGCCATGCTACACACACTGATCTGTGTATCTGTGTGTACAGTTCAAGAAGCTAAGCGTGGCGGTGGCTGGAGCTGGCTGGCGTCTGCCATGCTACACACACTGATCTGTGTATCTGTGTGTACAGTTCAAGAAGCTGAGCGTGGCGGTGGAGCTGGCGGGAGGAACGCCGATCCTGATGGAGGAGGGCACAGATGACAACGAAGAGGACATCCTCACACAGCCAGGGTCCTGCGTCATGTCATGTGACATGATGGACCAATCACAGAGCCTGACGCAGAACGCGGAGGAGTGGGTCTCTCACGTGATGGAAGTATTACTAAAGTAAGAACTCAAAGCAGACACG
Source organism: Arenicola marina (assembly GCA_964019135.1). Taxonomy (NCBI): domain Eukaryota; kingdom Metazoa; phylum Annelida; class Polychaeta; family Arenicolidae; genus Arenicola; species Arenicola marina. Next base: position 40,794,875 of record OZ025257.1, on the reverse strand, counting down.
AATGGAAATGCTGATGCTTATATACATGTAATATGTCATGTAATGGTTCATCTTCCATGTTAGAGCCACGAAATAGATTATGGTAATAAATGATAGGCGTGAGTAATACGTGAGCTATGCTGAAACAGTGGTTCGCCCGAACATGGAATAACGACCCTTGTAATCAGGTATAGTTTAATAGTAACTTTTATACAACACCTATGGTATACCAGTCTGCTTTGATGCCAATTTGCGTTTTATTATCAGAAAATTACCATATATCTAGTTGTCATAGGACAACATGTAAAAACAACATAAAATTGAGTCAATATACTCGATTTGGAAAGACAGCGATTGACAGAGTAATTTGGAAGGTATTGAGACCAAGAAAAGTAGTAATATAACAGGAGACAGCGTCATGCCTTCAAACTCGCCCAATGTTCCTTTTTCTGAAGAGTCCTCTGTAGTGTGTATATGATACTAATGCTATTACATCTGCACTGAATGAACATTTGGCTTACTGTTGAAAACAACGTATACACTTTCCTGTGTTATGCCTTGTGTATTCCAGACACAACCGGCGGCCTATCCAGGAGTGTGAGATAGGCTACGCCGTTCTCTACAGTTCCATTGCCGTACATTGCAACCCCGAAGCTGACCTTGGTGACTGTTTACTTTCTCTACATTTGGGATAGTGGCCACACATGAAGTTACATGATGCGAGCGAAATGTCTATGTATTTTTGTGTTGTTTTTTGTTCTTTTGTATACGATCTCGCCCTTTAGATGACACAATGAATGAATATCATTCTCTTGTCTTGTACAGTTATATGTATGTTTCTTTAAAGTGTTCAAAATGTTTTTATCACATTTCCATCAATTTTGTTTCTTTTTTTAAAGTTTTTAAAATGTTTTATTACAGTTCCAAATATACTTACGTTTAAAACGCTCCAGGTGTCTCCAACGATCCAATGACCTGAAGGACATCAGCTTTCCTGTGGCAAAATGGTGTTCTTATTATATTTGTGCTCACAAATGAAAAGTTTTTGGCCAGTAAATGGTATTGCAGATCGAATCACGATCTTATTGAAGCTCAGCCAATTCGCTGGTCGTACGTGCAGTACTTAAAGTGGCCAAACGAGTGTTTGTTGACCACAATATGACATTTACTTCTCTGACCTTGACAGCGTCTCAGGCGGCTCAACCTCTGCCTCCGCAGACAGTCTCCCAGCTGGTCCCAGGAGCGCCCTCCCCAGACAAACGGTGAGTGCGGTACTACATGAAATGTTATGCTTTGTCGCTATGCCATGCGCTATATGGATCGTATCCGTTTCGGGAGAGTTATTACATGAAATGAAAGAGATCCTTGCCATATGAAATCAATTTAACTTTGACAGGTTTGAAAATTAAATGCCAAGGACTTTACTAACGATAATGAAGACCGTTCATTCTCGCACTCACTTGGCTGTGACCCAATGTGACACTAGGTCTGGGATAAACCCATCTCGCACTCACTTGGCTGTGGCCCATTGTGACACCAGGTCTGGGATAAACCCATCTCGCACTCGCTTGGCTGTGGCCCATTGTGACACCAGGTCAGGGATAAACCCATCTCGCACTCACTGAACTGCGGCCCATTGTGACACCAGGTCAGGGATAAACCCATCTCGCACTCACTTGGCTGTGGCCCATTGTGACACCAGGTCAGGGATAAACCCATCTCGCACTCACTGAACTGCGGCCCATTGAGACACCAGGTCTGGGATAAACCCATCTCGCACTCTCCGACTGGGTGTTTTCGAAAAGCTTAGACATCTCAAGATGGGTTTATCCCAGCACAAATCTACCGCATCATCTCATCTCGCACTCGAACCAATGCCATATGCATATCTTAGAAATACATATCCGCGGCATCAAATGTGATTGTTTTTGTCGTTGTAGTGCACGACCGGAAACTGGGACCCACGGTACCGCGAGCCAAAGAGTTACTGCACGGTTATCACAGGTGTGTGCCCGCTATCTAACCCTGTACGCCCTGGCCTGTTTGAAATCGATTACTTCCATTTGTTTAAGTTTATTCGTGTTTTACAACTTTAACTGTACATGTCTGTTTATCAGATCCAGGTTAAACAGGAGATCCTGAGCCAGAAGGACCCATCCCAGCAGCCTTTGCGAAGCTCCAGAACCAAACGGTAAATCCAAAGAATTTAAAGGCAATATGTTGGTATACCATATACAGGCAGATATCGTAGTAGGTCATAAACGGGCAGATATCATGCTAAGCTATTTACAGACAAATAGGCTAGACCACATACAGACATATATCATGGCAAACCATGTGCAGACAGATAATGCTAGACCATGTACCTACAGATATCATAATGGACTATGTACGGACATATATCTTGCTAACCCGTATTCAGTCAGATGTCTTCATAGACCATGTACAGACAGATATCATCATGGACTAGATACAGACATATCATGCTAAACTATACAGAGGTGGATATCTTGTTAGACCATATACAGACATATATCATGCTAGACAATACACAGACAGATATGTTAGACCATATACAGGTAGGTGTGACCTGCTTGAAGACCTGGTATTGTCACTTGGGGATTGTATATGATGAAAACAGAAATAGACGCTAAAGTCTAAACGATCCCGCGCCTGTAGTTACTGTATGGAGACCGTGTCCACTCGTTGATGTGGCTCTGATGTATAGTTTTCATACAGATTCGATATGGAGACCACGTACGAGGCCAGTGAGGAGGTCCCCGGGGCTGGCGGTAAGCGAAAGAGCGGGGCTTCGGCGACGGCAGTTAAGGATGAACCCACCACTCCCAGGAAAGCAACCACGGACCCCGAAGTCATTCGCTCGCCGCCGAGGAGTCGACTGAAGCTGAGTCCGCGTGCTGCTACGGCTACAGCGTCACGTGATGCGGCGGCTACAGCGTCACGTGATGAGGTGGCTACAGCGTCACGTGATGAGGTAGCTACAGCGTCCCGTGGTGTGGCTACAGGCGAGGCTCGCGCGGGGCGCGGTGGCGGGCGGACCCGGGGGGGTGCCGAGGATGGGTCTCCACCCCGTGACGTCAGAAGGAGTCCCCGCCACAGCGCCAGCCGGAGCCCCAGTCCGGCGCCGGCCACGTCCGCAACGCCGGTGAAATCATCCCGGCAACGCGCTACGGCCGGATCAGTTGCTATGGAAACGACGCCGCCGCCGCCGGAAGTCGACGCGTTGCCGGTCACGCGCGACACGGCGAAGGCGACGGCTAAAACGGAACGGAAATCGGCCGCTGATCAAATAAAAGACAATCGTATGGATGATGACATGGCGGAGTCCCCCAACAAAGATGGCGATCTCTTCGCCTCGGTGCCCAAGCGGAAGCGACGACGGGACCGTCCGGGCAGTGAACTTACGGTAGTGGGGAGTGAGACGCAGGCCCGAGGTCAAACCCCGGCCGGCAGTCTGACCTCTAAGACTAGGGACGCCGGCGATCGAAGACCTCTCAGCCAAGAGGCTTCTGGGACGGAAGTGAAAACTGAACGCCAGGTGGCGCCCGCTGACATCAATGTTTCCGACAGTGATGACGAGAAGGTGATGTAACTCGTGACCGATTAACGAGAAGAGTCTTTTGTAATGCAAAGTACCAGAGATCTCTCTAGTGTACCATAGTGGATTCTAGTGTATCATAATACACTACCGTATTATTCTGGTGTACCATAGAGATAGATAACTATGGTGTACCATAGAGACAGATAACTATGGTGTACCATAGAGACAGATAACTATGGTGTACCATAGAGACAGATAACTATGGTGTACCATAGAGACAGATAACTATGGTGTACCATAGAGAACTATAGTGTAACATGAAGAACTATAGTGTGCCATAGAGAATTATAGTGTACCAGATAGAGAGTTACAGTGCACCATAATACAATATGGTGCAACATATATTGCAACTAGAATATATTGTACCAGAGAGAAATGCATAATATAATACACGTTATAGCGTGGTTAGATCTACCCTTGGAGATACAATCCTGTTGTCTTTGTTTTCATTAAGGCCCTCGTTTTGGTTCTGAACTCCCGATTAAATGTTACGGTTATTTAGTTTATCACACTTTTGAATGTGATCGCTTTTTTGTTACTTTGACATCGTACTTGTCATCCCTTCTTTGATTTCTTCTGGCTGCGGTCCATTGTGACACCGGGTCTGGGATAAATTCATCTGCTATTCTTCGACTGGGTACTTTTGAAATGGTTTGAATTGTGATCTTTCAGGCGGCATTTCACTACCTTTCGTGCGAGGTTTGGTTGGTTATTCAGGACGCTTTACAAAATTTTGGTCATATCGCGGCAATGGGAGAAGGAAGGGAGAATGAAGCCATATCTCCGGGGGTAACACCCTACTCTTTACGAAGAAAGACATGGGATCTTTATCCTGCGACCACACCGACATGGCCACAGCAGGGCTCGAACCATCGATCCACGCGCCGTTAGGCTCTCAGGTGACCAGAGCACTTAATGCGAGCGCTCTAGCCCACTGTGACTGAGCTATCGCGCCGGCCCCTACCTTTCGTGCGAGAAAATGCATGTGACCTTGCTTCTCTTACGAAAGTCTCTACTGGCCTCGCTTAAATGCTCGAACAGGATATGGGAGACTTGTGCTGAAATAAACCGATCTCGCACTGGAACCATATGAATATCGTCATTGTTCCATTGTTAATATAGTCCTTGGTTCCGCATAATGACGTCATCCATTGTCTCGCAGATGGGCGGTGTTGTCGCAGATGCGCCGTCAGACGGCGCTCCTATCCCGGGTTTCCTGTCCAGTATGGACCTCAAGAAGGTAGGCGATTGCTTTTTAATCAACCAGAAAACCCACCGTGTTAAGGATACAAACCCTGACACGGTTATCTCGTGCGAAATAAAGATGGTCGGTTGACTGTGTTATGCGCCACAAGGCCTTTGGCAAGGCCACGTAACCATGGGAACGACACAAATAAATCCTCACGCTTGACTGAAGAAAGTTTGAACATATTATGCTTTCGATTCATAACATCCCACAAAATTCGTTCTAGCTGATGACTTTTACCCATTATGACATGTAGTTTGTTTTGTCCATTTAGGAGATTGGAGCTCAACCCAGGCGCGTACCACGTGACCCGGATGAGGCTTCACTTCCGGCAAGGCTGCTGCAGTGTCGCGAAGAGTCGTTGTTGGCAAGGCAACCAGGACGCGCGGTTAACAAGGAGCCCACAACAATCGGCGACACCTGCGTGTGGAAAGGAAAAACTGTCAAAAACTTCAAGAAGTTTAGAAAGGTAGGAAAATGTTCATTGCCTATTCATATACTTGTGTGGGTAATTGCTTTCAGTTCAAAATGTTTCAACGAAAGACGTTGAACAAATATAACAAGAAAACCTAGTAAGTCACTTCATCCATGGAGGAGACACGGCTGATTAATGTTACAATGTACCGGATCAAGCTCTAGTGAACCATCGGGAACTATAGTGTAGCATCGGGAACTATAGTGTAGCATCGGGAACTATAGTGTAGCATCGGGAACTATTATATATCCGAGAGAGCTATTGTGTACCAGAAAGATCTACTGTTCCATTGTGGACTATTGGGAAACGGGGCGCGTTCCAGTTTACCAGAGTGAGCTATAGTGTACCCGAGAAGGCTCTGGTGTGGCATAGGGAGCTATAGTGTACCCGAGAAGGCTCTGGTGTGGCATAGGGAGCTATAGTGTACCAGAGAAGGCTCTGGTGTGGCATAGGGAGCTATAGTGTACCAGAGAAGGCTCTGGTGTAGCATAGGGAACTATAGTGTACCAGAGTGAGCTATAGTGTACCTGAATCAGCTATAGTGTACCAGAGAAGGCTCTGGTGTAGCATAGGGAGCTATAGTGTACCAGAGTGAGCTATAGTGTACCTGAGTGAGCTATAGTGTGCCGTGGCCTGTTGAGTACATCACGTGGTCGCCTTCAGGTGGACCCTGAGTCGGCCGGGCTTCCGTGTATTATAGGAGGCTGTGATCTCGTGGCGCACGAGACGAATAGCGGGAAGAACCAGGAGCTCTTCGACGAATACTTCGAGGTGAGAGGCCTTGAATGCAGCAACTACTAACAGCTTTAAACTTCAATATTAATACTATATAGGTGGTCTATGCTTTAATGATGGCTTAAAGACATCGTGCATGGGGTCTAAAAATGAATATTAATATGGTATATTTGGTCTACGCCTTAATGATCGTTCACACACATCCAGTATGGGGTCTATATATGGATATTTGTATGGCATAGGTGGTCTATGCCTTAATGATGGCTTACATACATCCTGTGTGGGGACATATGAATATTTAAGATGAATATTAATATAGTATATGTGGTCTGTGCTTTACTGATGGCGTACATCCTGTACGGGCATATATGGATATTAAATATGAATATGATATAAGTGGTCTATGCTTTAATGGTGGTTTACGCACATTCTGCACACATATATGCATAAAAACGAGTTTTTGCAAAACAATCTCATAAACTGAGATGAACCGCTGACCCCCATGCATCTGGTGAAGGTCATGAACGTGGCTTCAGACTAAGTCTATCAATTGACTTTGGTACTTTGTTGTGTTGTTTTTCATCAGGCGGAGAGTCAAAAGGAGAAAGAATCGTCGACCAAGGACATATTTGAGTCAGTATTTGACCCGCAATGCAAACAATAATTTATAATTAATAAGTTTGGCTTTGAAGCTTATGTTCAACAAATTGGTAGAAATAAATACCTCACCTTCGACATTCAATTAGCAGTTATTGTAATTCACAATCCTCAAGTAATGCACCGCTTTATTGCTTAAATTCAGAACAGTTTAGTGCCAGCCTAACCATGAGTGTAAGATGGGTCTATATTATGTCTATAAGCACAAATATATAAGTACTAACATAAGATACTTGTGGTGGTATGCCCACATATATGTTTAATTCACCAGTATGTGATGCACCTATAATAATGTGATGTAATAGTTAACACGCCACCTAACCATCATTTTTTACTTTCCAGTGTTGGGCACATCAAGAAGAGACGTTATTAACTGTGGAGATGGAGAGATCGACACAGGGATGATACTGAAGGACAGTACTGTGCTAGCTCCATGGGGTGCGACCTTTAGGGGGTGGGGTGGGGCGGGATGGGGCTGCAGTAGGCTGCGTGTACAGTTAACTGTGACTGGTTCCCTGCGGCGGGGTGGCTCAGAAGTTTACCATGACTGGTTCCCTGTGGCGGAGTGGCTCAGAAGTGTACGATGACTGGTGCCCTGTGGCTGAGTGGCTCAGAAGTTTACCATGACTGGTTCCCTGTGGCGGAGTGGCTCAGAAGTTTACCATGACTGGTTCCCTGTGGCGGAGTGGCTCAGAAGTGTACGATGACTGGTGCCCTGTGGCTGAGTGTCTCAGAAGTTTACCATGACTGGTTCCCTGTGGCGGAGTGGCTCAGAAGTGTACGATGACTGGTGCCCTGTGGCTGAGTGGCTCAGAAGTTTACCATGACTGGTTCCCTGTGGCGGAGTGGCTCAGAAGTGTACGATAACTGGTTCCCTGTGGTGGAGTCGCTCAGAAGTGTACGATGACTGGTTTCCTGTGGTGGAGTGGCTCAGAAGTTCACGATGACTGGTTCCCTGTGGTGGAGTGGCTCAGAAGTGTACGATGACTGGTTCTCTGTGGTGGAGTGGCTCAGAAGTTCACGATGACTGGTTCCCTGTGGCGGAGTGGCTCAGAAGTGTACGATGACTGGTTCTCTGTGGCGGAGTGGCTCAGAAGTGTACGATGACTGGTTCCCTGTGGTGGAGTGGCTCAGAAGTTTACGATGACTGGTTCCCTGTGGCGGAGTGGCTCAGAAGTGTACGATGACTGGTTCCCTGTGGTGGAGTGGCTCAGAAGTTTACGATTACTGGTTCCCTGTGGCGGAGTGGCTCGGAAGTGTACGACGACTGGTTCCCTGTGGTGGAGTGGCTCAGAAGTTCACGATGACTGGTTCCCTGTGGCGGAGTGGCTCAGAAGTGTACGATGACTGGTTCCCTGTGGCGAAGTGGCTCAGAAGTGTACGATGACTGGTTCCCTGTGGTGGAGTGGCTCCGAAGTTCACGATGACTGGTTCCCTGTGGCGGAGTGGCTCCGAAGTTCACGATGACTGGTTCCATGTGGCGGAGTTACTTAGATCAACGATTAGAAGCCATGGTGTAACCGGGTGTAATATGCCTGCCACATCATCCTCATATCAATAATTGTGTAATCATACTCGATTTTCGCACAAATTTGTTCATATCACGGTATAATTCGTGGGAGATCTCGTTCAGTTTTCCAGTAGCCGTCATTCTATTTCCGCGACAATAAATACAATTCAGCCTTGTCCAGTCCTGTGTGTCTGTGTTTCGATTGCATATCAGCTTCGTCAGTGCAGCCGGGGCCGGCTCGATAGCTCAGTGGGTTAGAACGCTCGCATTGAGCGCTCTCGCCACCTGAGAGCCTAACGGCCCGTGGCTCGGTGGTTCCTGCCCCGCTGTGGCCATGGCTGTGTGGCCGCAGGATAAAGATCCCATGTCTTTCTTCGCACAGTTACCCCCGGGACATGGCTCCGCTCTTTCCTTCCTTCTCACATTGACGCGATATATGTATGACCAGAATCGATGAAAGCGTCCTGAATATACAACCAATCACGTAGTTTGTTCTCGACGAACAGATTCCGTGACCCGGTTATGTATGCACAAATGCGGCTTAAAACGTATATCCATAGCTTCAATATATGATTTCTGTCATGTGAAGTTTGTGTGTGACCCCAGAATCCCAGTGACACACCGCATAAGACCCCGAAAGCCGTTGCATTAGGCATAATGTTCCATTTCTTTGTTTTATTAGTTAAAGGAAGCCGCCAGCCTGGCCTGTAATGCTGCTTTACCGATTCATATTATATATATTATGTAGATCACAATTAACATTTATTAGAAGTGACCGCCAGCCACAATTTCGCCGCTTGACCAGGCGGCAGCCCTTTTTGGAGGTGTGTCCGCGATTGACCAATCAGGAGGCGATACTCTAATTATATTCAAAACGAAAATGACGCCTGCTGTGTGAGCAAAACAAGAGCGCGTGATCATCGCAAATATAAATAGCTGTGATTCTAACTCCAATTATGGCTATTTTACGGAGACAATCGTTGCAAGAGATCTATCAATGTGTGGATACTATTTCTCCATGAAACGCTAGATGGCGTGCTGCTCGACATTGATGGGGGCGGGTTGCCATAATTTGTTCTCCTTACCAGGCGGCCGAAACGAAGCGTTAACACTCGCCAAAATAATTTAAAGAATGTAAACTTTCGGTGCAAATCGCGATTAGATTAGGTTAGACACCCGATTTAAGTTTGCACTAAGATGGCCAACTCTTTTCGCTATATATATATATACATATATATACGCTATATATATATATACATATATATATATATTTATATATATATATATATATATATTTAACTGTTTTATTAGTTAAACGTCCCCACTGGGGGTTTGGCAGAGCTTACTTACCAGTCTTGATGTCCTGCCTGTCGTTTGGCCAGGATAATTGTTCTGTCTCATATAGTCTGCCGGCCGGGAAGGCAATGTCTCTACCCATGGAAGTAATCAGCCAGCCTGGATGGACCATTAAGTGTACGTAAGGACCACGTACTTTCCGTGATGGATCGTCGAATCCTCGATCCCACATATCGGAATGAACTGATCTCTAGTTACCCTGGGGTGCCATCAGGTCAGCCCAGTCAGCCATATCCCGCGGTTTGTGCCATGCCGACTCCCCCTTCTTGGACTTGGTGGAAGTCCGGCGGGAGTGAGACCTTGAGAACAGCAATTGGGGGCTCAATCGGGTCACCTTTGGAGGGCAAGCCACTGGATGAGCATTACAAGGAGGCATTATGATTCATCAATCACTTTCATGGCCGTCGTTACTGTCTGATCTGAACAGGCCCGCAGTGACTGCCGGATACCCTACATCGCACCCCCCCTGAGGTCGCGACTGCATTACGTGGGAAGCCGCGCTGGAATCTCAAAAGTCTCCCCCTCCCTCCACACACACACATATACACTAACCTCCACAAACATAAAGGTCCCTCCCCTGCATAAACATCAAAATCTACTACCTCCCCCACCCCCTCCCAACACATAATGTTCTTCAATCACAGTGACCTTGCTAACATCATTTGCTCCAATCGCAGTGACCTAGCTGACCTCTTGTTCCCTCCACCCTCTGACTTTGGGATGCATATGATGTCCCAGGGGTAATTCGTTACAAACAATTACGATCACTGTAGCCGTTCGACTGAGGTCTGTGTGTAACCCGGGATATACCGGGTATAATACTGTGTCCCAAGGTTATCACCCGAGGGGGGGGGGGGGGGGGGGCAAAATATGTGCCGCTGAAATGACCTCTTTTTCGCACCTGTTTTTTCATTCATCGGGGACTGAACATAATCGCTATGACCCGATATAGCCTAACAGGCTGAAGCCTCAATCAAATCAAATATCGCTCCTCGGAGCAGAATTTCTCTCTATTCTCAAGGAAAGAAAATGCTCTATATTTTACTCGCATGTTTCCGTGATTTCCGCGCCCAGAGACCTGGCCCCTTCCCCTATTTACGTTGTATAACTCAGTGTCTAATTTGAATGCCATATTCTCTTTCGGTGAGCACAAAATCGCATACTTTTCTCCCACTCTCCATATATGCGCTCTTGTGGCATTGGCGGCCATTGGCGGCACCCCGCCCCCCCTCCACAATTGAAGTAAGGTAGTCCCCCCAACCCCCACCCCAGGGTTATCACCCACACTGTAAGCTTGAGCGGACGGGTGGCGCCGCTGACCCACGTTAACATGGAAAGACTACTTCAACTTCCACGTGTTTAAAGTACTGATGCCTCCAACCACCGTAGGTCGCTTTGTGCCAGTGTAACTGTCGTTTTGTACCAGTGGTGCGGTCGTATATCGCTTTGTGCCCGTGGTATGGTCGTAGGTCGCTTTTTGTACCAGTGTTGCGGTCGTATGGCGCTTTGTACCCGTGGTATGGTCGTAGGTCGCTTTTTGTACAGGTCGCTTTGTACCGTGGTACTGTCGTAGGTCGCTTTGTACCGTGGTACTGTCGTAGGTCGCTTTGTACCCCTGGGATGGTCGTAGGTCGCTTTTTGTACCAGTGTTACGGTCGTAGGTCGCTTTTTGTACCAGTGTTACGGTCGTAAGTCGCTTTGTACCCGTGGCATGGTCGTATGTCGCTTTGTACCCCTGGGATGGCCGCCACTTGTCAATCAAGACACAAAACAACACACGTGGCTTTTACGCCTGAACCATCAAGTTAATGTTCCCCGGGTCTTAAACCATGGGATAACTACCCGCCGACCCACCCATCCCCCTTCCCCATTAACTCTTTATTGACCCGGTCTTTCTAAGCCTGTAGCAGCGAAAGGAGAGGACGTTCATAGCTCCCCCTGCTGCCATTAGCAGTTTCCAACCATCAACAAACAGTATCACTTCAAGTTTACAGCCCCTGACAATTGCCGCCGGGAACGCCGCCGCAATACAAAAGAGGGATTTATCCCCACGGGTTTTCTGCTGCCATTCGCGGTATAAAAGGCGTCTAAGGCGGGTGCATTAAAAAATCAGTAATCAGCACTTTAGGTGATTAAAAACCAACCTTTGAATCAAAGCCTACGCGAGCGCCACCAAAGGGGCCCGACAGCCAGCGCATGCCAACTTGTAAAGAAGTTGGTAAAATACAGGGTAGGCCTCTACATGTGGCCTCTACATGTTCTGGGCACTATATATAGGCCAGAGGCAGACGTGTCATTTCCGCCTTTGAAGTCTACGAGTGCTCGCCATGGGAAGCTATATAATTAAAGCTAAATATTCACTTTTATTCTGATGAAAGCAGAAAAATATCTGGCTTATGATTTACGCCACCCAAGCGTCCCTGTGTAATTAGCTAGCACGTGATAATAACCCTCAGATTTTGTCAAAATTAACGCGTGGGTGTTGCTGAAAAGCAACGTAAGTTAACTAAGACTGTGATTGAAGTCGTTGGACGGTAAAACATGTAGCAGCCATACTGGTAACCGTTGAAAAGTTTAGTTTTAACGTCATGTTCTTATAAATCTCGATCCCAGAGTTTCTTGCGCGAGGGCGAGTTACTCTGTACAGTTTGGTTTCTTGTTCCATGACCTATATAACAAGCTCTCCGCTTTTACCGCTGCTGTCGGCCGGGGGCAAATTTCACGACTCTTGCAACATGGTCGTCAGCTGTAATTTCAGTGAAAAACATCTTCGACCATTCCGAAAAGGTTATAATGGTGACTGAACTCTTTCTTTTCATCACCTGATACCGTGTGTTATTAGTCCCCGGGACTAATTTGTCGAAATGCGCGGCGCATTTCCTATCAATTTGAGCAGCGCCGCCCTGGCGAGCGAGTGTGAAAAAGCATTGAATTAGGCGACAACAGAGATATAATGGCGCCCTAGCAGAGTGAGTCGAAGGCAGAGAGTGGACTTTGTCGGCTATCTTTACAAAATGAAGTAGAGCAAGTTTACTGTTTCTCATTTATATTTATGTATTATGCTGGCTTTCTGTCAAAAACTACAATGCTGATGAATGTAAAAATCTATATATGCAGAAACACATTGTTTCTCATTTATATTTATGTATTATGCTGGCTTTCTGTCGAAAACTACAATGCTGATGCATGTAGAAATCTGTTTATTCAGAAACATCACAAAAATGTACATGTTAATTACAAACCCAGTGATAGGCAGGCGTTGTCTCCATATATGCAACGCCGATATCTGGCTCGGCCCTTTCCTGTTTGTTTGTTCCTGGTGAAGTTATATTACGACAAGTTATATACTTTGGTATTATAAATGTATTATAAAACTACTAGCCGTTAAACCAATGAACGTTAAAAGTGTGGGAAATATTCCCATATAGTCATATAGCCAATAATCATATGTGGGATATTTTTTAGTGTCTTGTTATCTATGGACGTTGGCATTATACGCATGACGCGTCCCTGCTGATAATTATAACTATATGGATCCGACACCCAGCATAGACAAATTAAGAGAGGTTCGTCGACATTAGAAATGTTTAGTAACATGCATCACACTTGTGTACACCATCAATTTATAGCAGCTCTCCATTTGATTACATAAGCGCCTTCGGTAACAAGCCTCACGGGCCCTTAGTGAGTATGGCTGGTTGCTACAAATTGATGTCGGGGCCTATGCAAAGCCCTGCAAACATGAACTTACGCCGTAATGACCTACAAATGCGAATGACCTTGCCCAGGACGCCCGTATTACCAGCGACATCGCTGTTGCGTTTGCATATAATTCCCTATTCCAGGGCATGGACAAGTCATGGGCAGGTCCAGGAAGGGGGGGGGGGGTGGGGCACATGCCCTAAGATATATTTGTGTGTTGCCCCCCCCCCCTCCCTTTCAAATTCTTTTCAAGTGGGTGTCAAGTGGGCTGAGGATAAAAAAAAGCTCGCATTGCACTGACTAGTGGTCTACGGACTGAGTAGTGGAGGTGAAGTGGAGGAAAAACGCTCCGTACCATTATGAATTCGCCCGCTCTATTGGTTCCATCTAAGTGGATGTTACTTTGGAGCATCGCTTCTTGCTCCTGTTGGCATGGTATGGAGTGTTTTTCCTCCACACCAGCCAAATCAAACGAGCTACTGTTATATAAGATCTTTTTAAACATATCCCACCATTTTTTTTTACATTTGTCAGTCGGCTTTCTGTGCGGACAAGCTGTGATGGTCTCATTTGTCCATTCAGAGTTTCATTGAGTCGACATATATTTATTGAATAGGGCTGTAAAGGATGTACTTTATTTACCATGGTCACTAATAAGGGACATTCGTACGTATTCGCGCGACATAAAAGACAAACTTGTTTGCCAAGAAAGGTTTATTGTACAAGTACATCCCAGCGACGACTCGTTTCATCCTAGGCACAAAGATACGGGGTTCTGAAACCTCCATTTAACGTGCATCCACATATACCGTTTACTGGGTAGTTACGTCAGACAACACGTCACACACAGGTCAGCTCTGTTTGACTGATGGGAAATACACGACGCTTCTTTCGCCTAAGACGAAAAACTCCGGTCTGAGCCTCATGACCCGTATTCTACAAGTCTTGCAGATAATTCAGCCCTTTATGTGTCATATAATCATGGTAGAAATACGAACGAACATCCTCGTGGCATTGCGACAAATGTGATGCAATACTTGACCATATTAAACCAGGGATATTAAACCACAGCCAAACATCGATGCGCAGTCATATTTAGCATACATAACATTTCACTGTATTTTCATTACTTAAAGCTGCAAGTACAGAAAATATGTCGGGGAAAGATTTCGTTCAGAGGGAGGTCAAGTCAAGCGCGACCAATCGCGCAAAGTCTGATTACCGCAGCCGGTGGAACTTCAGACATCAGAACAGATGTGCGTTTGAGACGGCGGGTGATCATCGCTTTACAAATTTATACTGCAACAACTATTTTCTCGATGTAGTTAACTGATACTCATATGAGCCACAAGCGACAAATTTTGTTGTGATTTCATATGATATAAAATGCGATCATGACTTGACATGTCATTTCATACGACATAAGATCAAGACGTAAAATTTAACACTGTTTCACTGGTATTTATGGACTATATTTGGCTCTGCACGTCAATAAACGAAAGTGATGTAATTTCCTACCCTCCCCCCCCCCCCCCACCGCCACGAGATCTTACCGTGTATCCCTAATGACGAGATCTTGGCGTCATCTGAAGACTATCGGCGGTGTTATTTTGTTTGCTGTAGAATCCTAAAATATATATTTTACTTTTTCAAGTATTAATTCCATGTGTGGATTACAGTTGACAATGACCGTTCGGTGTTAAAAACATGTGGCTTACAAAGAGAGCCACCAGTTTTTGACATTTTTGTTGGCGACGACGTCGTGTGGCCAGTGGTGTAAGCTTCGTAAAGGTCAATGCAGCTCAATGCAGGTCCATGTATAGATACGGCATGGCATCGAACGATAATTGGGGTTCTGGTTGCACGTGGTTGCATGCGTCACGTCCAGCATGAGCACATATATATATATATATGATATATACGTTATATATTTACCATCACGTACCACCATATCTACCTTGACAGGGATGACACCATTAAGACATCGAGGAACATGCAAACTATTTTGTTTTTGTTCTTCTACAAAAACTGATGCCCTATACCTTCAGTAGAGTACGCGTCTTGGCAGTCGCAATGGGGTTGCCATAAAGAGAACATACTCATGACGAAAGTGTATAATCTACCTTAATGATATCGATAAAACAACTAAGCTTCGCAACATCTGGTAGCAGCGAGGTTTTAAATGTATGTTGCAGCATTGCCAAATTGATATGAAATAACGTTTTGGCCTTGTTTTGAAGAATATTTTAAAGTGAGCGGTGGTTCTCTAGATAACAAGGGAGTTCTGGGCAAAATAATTTGTGTGACCGTGACCTTGAACATAGGAACTTGAAGATGGCACAATTCTCTTGTGGGCCAGCCCTCAAGACACCTATAGATCGACCCAATCGCTGAACGACAGTGCTCTGAAAGGAAAACTGTTTTCGTCATATTCTCATATATTCTCATATTCAGATTATATAGATATATAGATATTATATTCTCACATTCAGATTACATTGACTATTACAACAAGTGTATACATCTAAACACTTGTGATGTGGTCAGCGTTTCGCAGGCCGCATAATTCGATGGGAATCAGTCAGTTAACAAACAGCATTGGTCCGATGGCTTGTAGCCGGGAACCAGCCACTCAACGGATATTGATCTGGTAACTTGGCGCTGGGAACCAGCTTACTAAAATGAATACTTGAATATCCGGGCGTCGTGGCGCAACAACTTATCACATTTACAATATGTTCGGTGGAACCACCCTGGTCCTTGTGCTATGCCGACCGGCAGGGCAGCAGACTGGACCATTAAAAGTTGTCATAGTTTTGCGTTGAAGGCAAATGCGAAACAACTTAGCGACGTCCCACTTGCATCGCCGGCCAACACTGTTTTTATAGGGGCAACTTTTTGAGTTGGATGACGATATCCCAAGGCCAGAGGTATTGTTTAACAGAATAAATATCTAACCAATTTACATATGACGAGAATCGCATTATTATGATCGTAGAATAAATGAATATTGTGCGTCAGTTTCAGACTTTCGAGACTTCACTCTTCCTGGACTGCAACAGGTTGCTGGAGAGCGCCGAGTCCTTGTCGTTAGATCGCGTGGAGCGGTTCCGCGCGTTGCCCCTGTTGGCATGGTTACGGCGCCACGGGCAGAGAATGTCCCGCAGCGACATGCGGAACTGCTGATGCAGCGCGCAGTAGAGAACGAAATTGAGGGCGAAGTTGCAGACCTGAAGCGTGTTGGCGATTCGCCTCCAGAGGATGAACGTCTCGTTGTCCGGCCGCACCCAGCGCGTCAGGTGCGTCATGATGTCCATGAACTCGGACGGGAACACGAGGATGACGAAGGTCACGATGACGGCGATCAGGGTGATCGTCAGCCGGTTCTTACGCGCGTCCGCGACGCCCGAATCCGGCGGCGAGTACAACACGCAGGAGGCGCGCAGGCGAAACGATTCGCGCAGCCCCAGGATAAGCCGGCAGTTGAAGACCAACAACAAAATGGCGGGGACGAAGAGGGCCAGGACGGCTCGTACCCATTGGAAGGCGCGGCCGCTCATCTTGGTATGGGCGAAGGGCCCCAGGTCCAAGTAGTATCCGCTGTTGTTATCCATATGCGTGACTTGGTACATCATGAAGGACGGGATGTTGGCCAGCGTGCAGCCCAGCCAGATGACGACCAGCGAGGCGTAGCTGGCCTTCGTGCTGAGCAGCAGCTTGGAGTAGAACGGGTAGCAGATGGCCAGGTAGCGCGTGGCCGCCAGAAAGATGATGAGCCACGTGCTGATGAAGCTGCACGTAGTGATAAGGCCGGTGCCGTAGAGCTGATAGAACATGGTGAAGTTCTTGGCCGCGTACGACACGTTATGCTCCGAGATGAAGACCCGCGGGAGCATGACGAGGCAGAATGACATGTCGGCCATGGCCAAGTTGATGAGCCCTACGTACGCCACTCGCTCCTGGGGCTCCAGGATCTTGGAGCCCCGGTAGCGAACCAACACCACCACGTTGAGGACGTTCCCGACCACGCCGAACGTGCACAGAAGACTCACCAGGATCTTATCCAGGATAATATCCAGAATGCGGCCGTACATCAAGGTGAAGGCCGTCACGCCCATCGTGGTGTTGTGTACATCCGGGTACTCCATCGTTGTCATCATATCCATGGCTGCTCGTGGTGGAAGCAAACCGCTGAGCCGCAAGAACAAGCCTAAAAACTATATGGCCTTATACTTATATATTATGCAAGCGACTCATCCAGTGGGAAGTAACAAGACATTCCACATCCCAACGAAAAATATGGCTTTGCCGTACTGTCCGTGGACGTCTGTGGAGTTGATATTGATATTGGCTTTCTTATATATTGTTATATGTAGGTATATATATATATATATAAATATATAGTTGTCTCTGTATAACGCTATATGTATAAAGGGTATATTATTGTAGATATATAAATATAGAGGTTTTCTCTTGTCTCGCTCTCAGTTCAAGAGGAGAATGTTAATTGCCCGTGACTGTGTGAGAAGCACGTCTCAGGCTGTAATCTCCACTTGGTGTGTATCAACTCTTTGTACGTGGTTGCAAAATTTCAACTCCGAGCGTAGTCTTTGTGCAGGTCATGATGTCAGTATATTCTCAACGCGTTATCCCTTCATATATATGGATTAAATTAACCGTTATTTGCAAAAAAATTAAGAAATTATATAGCATTTAATTTAATGGATGGAATCCTAATTGACGTTTTTCTTTGTAAAAATACTTCGATCAATTCAACTGAGAGGGCCTTTATCGGTATTACCTATACGCCGCTGCTGCATATCCTTGTTACATCAATCAAGTCCGTTCCTCTATTCATAAAGATCTACACTTGTAAACCGCCATGAATGCCAAGAATGTGAAGCCAGAATGCGAGGAGGCTTGTGCGTTTTCACTTCTATGCATTTAACGAGACCAATAATCCAGGTCGGCGTCTGGCAAGTCGAGCCAAGGGTCAAATAATGGAGTTAATCACAGCGTTTTGGGGGGACTAGGGAGTGCTGATCCAGAGGCGAGGGACGTTAGACACGTTTGGTTTTGGTATAACCTTCGTGTCCTTATGTTGGCTTTACTGCGTTCGCGGGGTGTAACGAGCTTAATTATGGAAATTTGTGCGTTCACACCATTGAACGTAGTGCGTTCACACAAAGCACAGCGGGCACTCCAATACTCTTTGTGACTTACTTTTGCTGAATAACGCGATTTCATTCCATAGAACGTAGGGCGTTCACTCCGTTGAATTTGTGCGTTCACTCGACTGAACGTAGCCCGTTCACTCTACTAAACGTCTCGTATTCACTCCGTTGAACGTTATATGTTTACTCCATTCAACGTAAATTGTTGACAACATTTAATATGTTCACTCCATTGAATGCAGCGCGTTCACTCGAAGGTACGAAATTCGTTCACGGAACGTTCTCACGTCTCCCGCTTGTGTTGCGTTGTCACGTGCGTCAGGCGTCGTTCGTCAGCACATGGTCTATGTAACTCTCTCGCCGCGGCAAGGTAAGCCTCGTTCTGACCTTGAAGCCGTACTCGCCTGCCAGCGTCGTGGCGCGCTGCTTTGTGACAGTCACACAGACAGACAGACGCGGCGCGGGCTGGCTGGCTGGGCTGCTCACGACCGTCCGTCCTCCCGCCAAAACTAGCGTCAGGGCCGCGAAATGTCGTCTGCCACGGGGGGTCCGTCCTCGGCCAATGGGAGCCGTCCACCCATACTATGGTGTGGCAGAGCGAAACCCTGCAGCCCTCATCAAGGGATCTTTCCGCCAGTGCCGTTGGGGAGTGCGCGGCAAAATAGTACCGTCGTGGTCAGTGGTGGTGCTCGGGTGGGTGTAGGTGGGAGTGGGGGGGGAAGGGGGTCTCGGGGAAAGGAGGTGTAGGAGCCGGTCGTGGGGGGGGGGGGATCTAGGAGGCGGTCGGTCCGTGCGGGAAGTCCAGGGCGAAAGTCAGATATTTTATGGAACCGCCCACAGGACTTGAGTGCGAGGAAAGCGGATGTAGCGAGAGAAGCAATTTTACCGCACTCTCGCCATCCACAGAGCGAGTGGAATGCTGTTTTGTTGAGGAAACCAAGCTGCACCGCGCAAAATGCCGGACTTCCGCAGAAAGCGATTTCAAGGAGGGGCTGCAGGAGCAGGTGATGGAGGCGGGCGGGGGGGGGGGGGGTGAGGGGCTAACGAAACCGACGCAACCCCCCTCCCCCCCCCCCCCACCCTTTAAGGCGACAGGAAACGGATGGCGGTGAATAGTCTCCGGTGGCCAGTCGTTTTGCTGCACTCTCGCGAAATCCTAAGCGGGTAATCATTCTTGGCACGCGAGCGTTGTTGAGAAAGGGGTGGGGGGATGGGTCCTGGCGGGGAAGGGGGTCTATAATGTTCGTCCTACCCCAACGAGTCAGATTACAGGTGTCGCCTGCATGCATTTTTACAAGGAACTAGATGAGTGTAGAAAAATGGAGGTGGAATTGGCGTTAGGGGCATTTTTGTCACTTAGTCCCTTAATTCTTTATAAGCTTTTCCCTTCAACTGGGCATCCCGGCTGCGTATGGGAAATTATACCATAAATCAATGGGACGGATGCATAGGGGCAACACATAAAATGTACCGGCCACGTACCTCTCTACGGGAAATGATATTAATAATGAAACGCGGCAAAGAGCCTTTTTACTACCGCCATTGGTCAGGTGCGCATGCCTGCACGGTAATGCATCATTTACCTGTAACGGATGTATCTCGGCGACACCTGGTGAGCAATTTGTGGTACTAATGGAGGGACAAATATCCTGAGCCATAGATACCTGCGCCACTGGGCAGTGGTATTTTTATCGATTAACTCAGGGCCATGTCAATTAGCCATATGAAGCGGAGTGGATTTCTCGGCTTGAAACTGTATGTTTTTAATTATATATCAATCCAGGAATGAAATTGGTTTGTTTATATCCTTGTGTATGAGCCATAGTAAGCGTTAGTTAATATTTCTGCGAGAGACGAGTATGGTTCCATCATAAAATAAACGTTTAACATGATTTGTCCAGTAATGGAATGATTTATTTAAATCCGTACATCCTACACTGTTGCACATTATTATCTTGATATTCTCAGCCTGATGTCACGACTTGCACTACGATTATAGGGGCGACAAAAAAATTAGCAAAAATCTAAGCAGGGTTCAGGCGATGAATTGTAATGATAAGAATCGATCAATTTTTGCACTAAGAAGGTCATGAAATACTACAAATTTAGACATTAACATCGTTTTAACTTGGAAGGCTGTTGAAATAACTCTTAAGATTCCACGCGATCTGGTAATGTAGCCAGTAAATGTCCATAATAGGAAATTTCCATAATAGGTTTTTGAAATGTTTATCCGGTAAAAATAGTTGAATGTAAGGATTTCGAAATAATGTCCGTAACAACAACTGATAACAATTTAATACTCGAGACAGACCCGTCAACACTATAACATGAGGAGTCTACAGCTAATGAATATTCAAATATGTCATATACTGAACATAAGAAAACGGGCTACAGGAAGGCAGGCGTACACATTTTGTGCAGCGATTTTTGTTGCAACACCACGGAAAATGGTCCGGGAATGGGTAAACGGGAGCAGACAGCAGCTGGCCCTAGTTCTACATTTTGGAACTCCCGTCCACTATAAAACGCCATATTGGGCCCCAAGGGCTTCAATGCGAGCATGACCAAAATTGTCATAAAAAAAAGGATTTCTACTTATTATCCAAATGATAAAAATATTTTCAAAATCAAAATGTTTGAAAGTAATTTTTCAGATCTGTCAAGTAGTGTCAAAGCCCTCATGTGGCCTTTAAAGGCCAATGATCTTAATCTAAAGGGAAATGAGACTCCAAGAGGTTGGGGGAAGAGGGGCAAAGCGACGGCGAGCAGAACTAAGTCTATCCTGATTGGTGCATCATTCATACGACACGGAACACGGATTTGGGGGACCTGGCTGTATCAGTTACGTAGAAGTCTGACAGGTGCAGCCACTTCTTACTGGATTGTAATTGTCTCGTCTGAAGTCCACGATGTAACGTCTGACAAATCACTGCATATCAAGAGGAAGCCCACCAAATTGGATTTCGAAGATTGACAGCCTCAATTTCACTGATTATGCAAGGAACACATGATCGGTAGAGGCACCGAGCATTGAAGCAATGTCATAGTTTGACGTATAGGTGTAACAAGTGAATTATGAAGTGATGGCATTATTTGCTGAAAAAGGTTATAAAGTAAATCATAAAGTCATATTACGTAGGTAATGAATATGTATCTTATTATAATAATTCAATCATAATGTGATATTATTACCTGGTAAATATGTCTCTTTTGTATCAATCATCAGGGGTGTTAAAGTTTGTTCAAATCACATGATATTTTCGATGTTTAACGTCTAGATATCCATATTTTTGCAAACAAACAGAGCCGCGCTTACGCGTTGATATGTATTTCCCAATTAAATAGGAAAGAAATGACGTCACCCACATTTTGTCAACTCTGTTACCGGACAATTATAAAGATCCCCGCACTTAAAACCTTTCAATAAATACTAGTTCACTCATAATTCGCTTTCCATGATATGGGGTCAATATGCCTAACACTTCACTGTGAAATTAACTGTTGAAAACGGATAAAGTTCGATATTTATATGTACCAAATAATTGTTACGCCAAAACATCACAGTTCAGCGCCAGATTTGTTAGTGCTAATGTGCAGAAAGATTTTTGTATTATTACAAGGAAAACCTTAACTTTGCCTAGCGATATGAGGGATATCATTAAGAGTATAAGTGCCATGAACAGTCTATCACTTAGAATAAGAAATATTTATATTTATGTTGTAACAGAGCTGACATCTGGTAACAGGGCTGACGTCTGCTAACAGAGTTGACATTCGTGCTGTCAATTGCTGAGAATGCCCAACAAAGGTGCCTTTGATCCATCCACCTTTGCCTGCTTTACGTCAGCGACGGTCATTCCTAATTTATAAATGATGTGAAACGTCAACCATTTAAAATAGGAAATATGTATGGTAACAGAGCTGACATCTCCTAACTGGACATGCATACGCTGAAAAAGTCTTACAGAAATGGCTAACATTTATATCTGCGCGTGTTTTAAGTCGGCGACGGTCATTTTTAGTATCCTTTCAACCTTCGCCCGTGCAAATTAAGAGAGAGGCTAGGCACCCAAGAGATAATATGTAGTCCAGTTTTTGTGTGATGGATAAGTTAGCAGTTTAGAAGATGCACAGAACAAATGAGTAAAAGACGCATACATGCGTAACTATATCTCTTCGCTGCAATTGAGGCAATTATTATTATTGTTTATTTCGTAACAAAGGATCGCACAAAAGATGTTGTCTAAACTAGAAACGTAAGCATGACGTAAACATGGTTTAAAATCAACATTGTATTATGTTAACACAATTGCCTATCATTATACGCAGTCAGTCATAACTAAGGCTCAGTCGCCAGATCTTTTATCCTGCCTTCGATAAAGACCTATCCTCCGGATTTTCTCCATAAATTATCATTTGAAAGTCGTTTGATAAAACTTTTGTACTTTAATAAGTGAACGATCAACGTGTAACATTGACGCCTTTTTGGCTTTGTAAACTAAGAAAGGTATCGGAAACTAGGTAAGAACTTAACGTATTGGCGAAGGGAAGAAGGGGGGGCGGGGGGGATCCGGGACACACCAGGAAGACTGGGTGGATCTAGAAATTTGAAAAAGGGGCGGTGTGTGTGCATGGGGTGGTTCAACCAAGTTTCTTACGAATGGGAGGAAGCAGGGGCGTGTGCATAAATTCTTAAAAGGGGGCGGGGGGGGGGGGGCGCCACAAAAATAGAAAAAAAATGCGTGTAAAAGCCTGAGACGTAGGTGAGCGTGGTGCATAGAATTTGAAAGAGGGTGGATGGGATAAAGTATATCTTAGGGTCCGACATGGAAGGGGGTGCACGTCGCCTCTGTGCCCCCCCCCCACCCCTGGCAAGGGGCACATAAATTGAAGGGGCGGGGGCACAGATATATCCTAGGGTCTGAAACGGGGGGGCACGTGCCCCCTGTGCTCCCCCCCCCCCCTGGACACGCCCGTGGGAAGGTGGGAGGGGACCTCAGATGGCCTTGAATTTGCATGGGAAAAGGGCTATCTTCCCAATGGGGTCATTGAGAAAATTTTCAAACTTTATAAGAGTCCTGGCGGGGGGGGGGGGGGGGGGGGGTGGGGGTTAATCCCCCATTTCTTGGATCCTCCGCCTAGAGATAGATTTCGTTGGAAGACCAGTCATGGTCTAGTTCCCAAAGGTGGTGGGGTGGGGTTGGACGCCGCCTAACCCCCACCCCCTAGATCCGCCCATGCTCGGCGCTGTAAGTTTATTAGGTGGCTTGATAAGGGTCCCTCATACCCCTGCTAGGAATAAGGTGGCTAGCGTAGCTGTAATGTCAGAAACAGCTATTACATGATCTAACTGTCAGCCCTGTGACCCATGCTGTCAGCTCTGTTGCCATGTCAGTGGTAACAGGGCTGACAGTAACAGGGCTGACTGTAACAGGGCTGACAGTAACAGGGCTGACAGTAACAGGGCTGACAGTAACAGGGCTGACAATAACAGGGCTGACAGTAACAGGGCTGACATTAACAGGGCTGACAATAACAGGGCTGACAATAACAGGGCTGACAATAACCGGGCTGACAATAACAGGGCTGACAGTAACAGGGCTGACAGTAACAGAGCTGACATTTTCGTTAGTTAATGCCCGTCTGCATCGTGTCAGCCGTGATTATCGATCACATAAGATGTTCTCTTTAATGCTACTTAAGCTATCAATAGGTCAGAACTTTTTTTTCAGGGAAAATATTGGACCATCTATATAATGTCTGCGTAACAGTGCTGACCACATATTCTTTACCCTGTCCATACATGACCTTTGATGTTGTAAAGAAGACGTTTCTCTCTCAGCGAGGGCCATTTGTCTGTGGCACGAATTACTGTGCAGTGTCGCCATCTTTTGGGCAAATTTGTTACCAACGGGGATGGAGCACTTAGCTTCTCAGCCCACATAATGTACTAGGTAACAGGGCTGACAGAAAAGCATGGGACAGGCATACAACGTGACATATTTCTGGAAATGTGGAAATAGCTGACATTAGACCACCCTTCATATATGCTGTAATATCTATGTAACAAATTCAAATAGAAATCGTAGTGAAATAACGATATTTCAGTCCATGGAGTAACAAGACAGGGCTTCTGGGACAGGTCATTATTGGCGCTATATGACTTTCATTCCGAATAATATATAAACCGGTGATGTCTGGCTAGTATTAAAACCCATGCTGTTGATGACCTTGATTTAATTGTCCAACCAAATGAAACTATCAGGTCCAAATACGATTTTTTTATTATGATTTCCCTGGCAGGACCTTAATTATTCACTGATCGTAGAATGACCAATATATGGCCTGCATATATGACGTCAGTATGTCGTTTCGCATGTGGGGTCGGGGTCACAAGACGTCAGAAGGACAGTAAGTGGTTTCATTCGTACATGAATCGAGTTAGGAAAAGATGATAGCATTGCGTGTCTGTGACAGGCGGCGAAGTGCCTCACCCATCAACTCCACACCAGATTCTCTGCCGCGGGGAAGGAAGGATCGAAGAGTGGCCGCCGACGTGAAGGCATAGGCCTACGTGGGTGAGTGTAACTCAAGCCTTGCGTGTTGTGGCGAACCGGGCTCCGGTCAGCGAAGTCACTTCCGCCTCTGTCCCCAAGTTCGCTCGTTGTTTAATTGCCCCCGGAGTGTCGGATTCCCAAGAACGATGCGTCCCGGTCTTATAAGCCCGAGTCGTCGCCCAGGTTACCAGGAGGCGGTCGATCGACCGCCGAGAATTTACGCGAGGGTGAGGGCCAAGTGTGGGGTTGGAGCGTGGTGAGGGGCGCGGGGGAGGGTTTGGGAGGTGAAGAGAGGTGATGAGAACGGGTGGGGGAGGGGGGGGGGGGGGAGGGCGGCGGTGCAGTAGGTGAAGAGAGATGATGAGAACGGGTGGGGGAGGGGGAGGATGATTGGGGGGGGGGACGGTAGCGGTGCAGTAGGTGAAGAGAGATGATGAGAACGGGTGGGGG